>JAULBU010106951.1:0-48093 GCA_032358235.1 Odonthalia washingtoniensis
CTATATCATTATATGTATGCATATCAATGCATAATTTAATAAATATTTCTCCATTTTATAGCATATACACTGTACTATAAACTTTCAATATTGCATCTGTTCCCAGTTTCAAATCTATATTACATCCACAAAATCTTCGATTCCCTCAGATTCCTATGCAGTTGAACTACCCGTCTTTACATAATTTGCAGATTTTGGGCAAGTTTGCATAGAACGTTCTGCACTTCATGCAGATAACGTTTCAGTTCACATTCATAAAAATACAGTGTATGTATGTACAAGTCACTGAAATAATTCAAGTAACTACTGCATCCGGAGATTCGAGATTGACAAATCATTCACTGTTCTACATAAAATGTAGACCCATTGTGTAATACATATACAGGTAACTACATATTTTTAATAAACTGTGTAATGGTGTACTGCAAAATTATTCCCGCTACTTCTGATTTATATGATGGTGTACTGCACATTAGTTCATTTTTTGAAGATATTTTTTTATATGTACCTACACTGTACTGCGAGGACCGGAACCGTGCAGGGTAGAAAACATACAGTAGACTGAACGTACTTTAGCATAAAAACAACGTAAAATACGTCATCATATAAAATTAACAGATTCTGGCCATGCTACAATCACGATACTGAGAATTCAGTAGTTTAGTTTCTAGTAGAACTGCCTGTTCTTCCGTACACCGCAGTTCAAGATCCTAGTTCCCATATTCAATACATACGAATGCTAATGGAATAGTGAATGTTTGCTTCCATTCCGAAACTGCAGCGGA
This sequence comes from Odonthalia washingtoniensis, assembly GCA_032358235.1. Taxonomy (NCBI): domain Eukaryota; phylum Rhodophyta; class Florideophyceae; order Ceramiales; family Rhodomelaceae; genus Odonthalia; species Odonthalia washingtoniensis. The sequence continues at coordinate 786 of JAULBU010106951.1, forward strand.
TGGAAGGCAACATTATGTTCTGAAGACACTGACGTTCCTCGGATTATCCTCTCCACCTTCTTCACCTCATGCAAAAGCGTGCGTCACCCTGGTGTCAGATCCCTCTATTTCTTTCCCCATGTCACCTATATCCCAACCGATCAAGTCAGTCTCCAACTTTCCTCCCTTGTCGTTGCATGCATTACCGGCCTGTGCTTTAGTTCCTTTATTAGTGTCGGACGAGTTATCATTCTCACCTTCCACTTGGTCCCATTTGAGTTTCCGCAATGGTCTCACACAGCTCGATCTGTATCTCCGCCTCCCTCTATCCTATTGGATTAATACCGTCTCACCCTTGACGCTAAAAAATATATGCGCCCCTCCCCTTTCGGTCTAACATGGCGGTACACCAATACTGGTGATCCTGCAGGAAGCTCTAGGAAGATCGCTGGTGATTCCTTTTCTTTGGGGCCTCTTGGTCCTTTTAACAAGAATACTATACACCACTTGGTTTGTTGGCTCTCCACTTATTGCATCGCTGAATCAATTTCCCTCTCTCGGTCAATCTGGGATATGGACACTGATGTTTTCAATGTCCTTGGCATGGCACCGAACATCAAGAGGATAGTAAAAAGTCCCTCTGGTCCGACTGTCGCATTTACGGCAAATATTGCCATCCTCATACATATTTTGTCGTTTTTCCTTCCCTACGTCGGTTATGATCTTCTAATATGCCTCCCATAATGGAGCATGATAGAACTCCACCGTCCCAATTGCTCCAGGTATCCCAATTGGCACCTAATTCAGATGTATACCTGTTGTTTCTACGCTGTCCTCAAATTATCTCGAAGTTTATTTGGATCCTTGGTCCACCATAAGAAATCCGGGAGGGCCCATGTATACTAGGTTCCATAGTTGTTTGATGGCTAGCCATATCTCTGCCGCTGATTGATCCTTCAAGAAGGCCGTGGCGGAAAAATTAGTCGCTTGATGCACCATATGGATTACAGGGCGTCCTCCAATGCACATGGTGTCTACCTGTACTCTGGTGTTGAATTTCAGCCCGTCGTCTCCCACCGTCAACTTGAATCGTCGCGGATTCGATAGTGCTATCCTGCAGATCTTGCAGTTCTCCGTAAACTTAGCGATTGATGCTCTGGTTTACAGATCCAGGTGGCCTTCCTTTGATCCTCTAAGCATTTCCTCATCGCATCTATGATCGGGTGACCGACTGTCTTGTCAATTTTCCCAATTCCGACTCATTATATAGGACTAATCTCACGTCTTACGTGCTCCATCTGTACACCAGGAAGTAGTTTTCGCGCTTCAACTCCTGGGTTTGTCCCCGATACTGTATGGTACGGTTTTGAATGGATATGTACAGGTCAATTGATATCATGTCTTTCATGCATAGGAGAGTTGGCATCGTTCCTCTCATGATTAAAAAGTTGATATTGATTATAATCATCACCTTCGGCAATAGTATCTGTTATGGTAGCCCTTCCCATTCCCTTTTTTAGCCCACCTATCCACACTACTCCTCGAGACTGAGGTTTTATTTCGGGACAAAGCGCAAAGGTGTGACAGTATGAACTGTACTGATCCATCGACATGATGTCGGTCGCCGTGATACGAAACGTCAAGTTATTTCCGGATGCTCATGACTTTAGCTACAGAGCTACTGTACGCGATCATTTATGATGCGTTCGGGTCAAATTCCATCGCCTATGTGAGCCTCATGCCCTGCCCGACTGTTAACAGTCTCATCTGTTTTCGCGGGAAGTATACCATCTTTTTAGTAATGCTACAGAATTGTTGAATTCATCCTCTGGTTTTGACTCTTTATTGAATAATTACAGTGCATTGCCGTTCACCATGACCTGGATGGATTTAATTTTCTGGGCTGAGTTGAGATTGCACATCTGCGCGTATGTCTCGAATGTTTCCAAGATGTCATCCAAGTCTTCTGCGTACCTTCCATTGAACTTCTTCTGCCCCACGAATGCTCGTACCATACCAGTAAGAGCCAACCCTCTCTAATTATTATTGGTACGCTCCCTCGTTGTTTTCTTTGTATTATGTGGGCATCTGGTAGGGTCGGGTTTATTCTTTTATCCTGCCTTCTTCTTGCTTCTTCCTCTGGCCAATCTTCTCTCCATTGGTATCTTCGTCCTCTGAAGAGGAGCTCGAGTTGAAGTCGTCGGATGGGTGCCCATCTGCTTCTTGGGAAGCCCTTCCTTCCTCTTCGCACATCTTGGCCGCGGTTTCTCTTGTTTCGAAGGAAGCTTTTCTCATCTCATATCCGATCCCCTCTTTTAGCTGTTGCTCAGGGGCTGTTTACTTCTATTCAAATATCTCTCTCGCTTTCTACTTCTCGACGTGTTTGGAGTAGTTTTAATAGTTCTCCAAATAAAGGACGTCGATGATCGATTCCTATTGTGACCTTTTTCTCCCGGATTTGAAGTAGATTTTCCTCTTTATAAGGAGGTTCCTCTACTCGTGTAACATGGACGTTTTCCAAGAAAGTATAGTGTGATGTTTGAATGAGGAGATTAAATCATCCCAGAGGTGTTCTCTTCCCATTGAGGTATAGGTGTGCGCAGTGAATATTTGGATCTTATAGTCCCTTAGCGTCTTGGGGTGGGCCTGATGCTTCTTTTTCGGTGCGATCGGGTCTCTCGGGTCGCGATCATCACAGAAATTTTGGAATCATACATTATTTCATTCTCTGTACGCTTTGGTGGTTCCTTTAGTCCAATTCTTTCCCCTGAACCTGCATATTCCGTCACTCGCAATTGCGATACGGTTTTTAATTTCTGCATAGGTTCTCTACCGTTTGCTTCACCTTTTTCTATTGACGGTGTATCAGATGTATTTGCACGACCTGGAGTTGCTATCACTTTTCCATATTGTATTTCCGCTCCTAGCCCTTCCTCGGTAGTTATACTGGCAAGTACGGGCAGTTATGACTGTTGTGTCTGTCCAGGCAGTGCGGTCTCACTTTCTACGGTTTTCTATATTTCTTTCTACGATCTTATGTCCTGAAGGAACTAGTTTATGCAGTGGTTACTTATAAATGTTAATTTTGTAGACCTGCATTTTCTTTTCGTTTTCTGTTCCCATTGTTCTATGTGGCGCACAGTTGGTCGTCGAGTCCTGAAAAACTAATACTGTTTTGTCGTTACAGACCGAGACGGACCGATTCCACACTACTGAGAGTGGTATCCCCAGCCCTGTTCACAGCCTACCGCTGGGATTAATCCTAACACGCGACATACGCCTCACGTTTTAGAGCGGATACGTGCTCAAAAACTATGTTACATTTAGAGCTTGTTTCAATGAAGTGGACCGTGACTTTGTCTGTCATCCACTGCAGTCAGAATTATTTGCAAATTTATTTACATCCTTAAGAAATTCTTGTGTTGAACACAGATTATGGGTAATGAACGATCTTTAATTGAATACAATGAAAGTAGAGACACAATTTCCAATTTTTAAAGTAATAAAACAGGGTGTCCAACCTTTCCCTGCAAACAATTTTAAAATATTGTTGGTATCACAATTTTATGAATTTTGTGCATTTATTTCGTATGGCTACAAGTTAAGCCTGTTCATCACAGACTATAAAAGAAACACATTGCCCCTGTACAGTCTTTAAAAAATTACTGAATTATAGAGTCACCTTATTCGCATGTTGCTTATGCCATACGCCTTACCCACTGATTAGGTTCATAATTAGTATGTGGGAAGTAAGATGGCGGTATCACGTTAAGAGTTTTTGCTTATAATTCTTCACATAACGGTTATCATCTCATCCGACTGGATCATGCCTAATTCACATTGCTCAATAATTTTCACATGCTACTATACCGGATACTACTACACACAAATTTGTGTTCTTAAAATAGTAGTCTATTACTGGGAGCTTATGATGGTCCTAATTATTCAGTGGGATTTATTAATTTTCTATTTCCTTACTCATCTAGAATGCAATTAAATTGCTAGAACAAATTTATTTAATATTTTCACAAAACTCAAACATCTGAAAACAAGACAGGGAGAAGCAGAAAACAAAGCAATACATTTATTCACATTTTCAGACAAGTGTTTTGGGCATAGTACTCAACATTTCACTTTTTTCACGACATTTCCTCACAATTTCAGACCATATTACCTTACACAGTCTTCAAAAGACGCAATTCGCTTCGAATAATCTTGCATCAAATCTGGAGTCCCGGATGATATTTATCACTTCTGCAAATTTCCTTCCACATAAATGTGCTTGTACGATGCTTAAAGAAACATCCAACGACCGGTTCATCACATCAGCTTTGATCTCGTCTATTTCTTGTCCAGATTTAGTGACAACGATGCACAAGTAGCATTTTCTCACTACTACATGCCGACTGTTGGTTGCCACATCTTTTCCCATCCGTAAAATCCATGATAATTTGAGGTGTTTCGGTCCACTTTTCTTGTTTGCAGATCTATCTATATTGGTACAGAAAATATGCAAATACCTCAATATTTTCTGCAATATGAACGAAATGAAATCCTGATACAATTTAATATATTTCTTTCTTTATATTTATCACCCCTTCTCGATCCTCTCCTTGAACGATACTCGTCTCCTATCATTTTATGCGTGAAATATCCATTGATTTAAATTTTACTGTGAACATATTTTATTCCACAACCGGGCGAGTTGAAGATATACTTTTGTGAAAGGAGGGCATTACACCTGTCATTATCTCGAAAGAATTGTATGTGTCTCAATCAGTGAAATATCTAGGAGAAAAATAAGAGAAATACCAGTAAATTGGATTGGATTCAAAAATAGTTTCAACAGAGAGCTACAGGCGTTTATCTCTACCAGAACTTTCCGGCCCGCTAGTGATAAAATAGTGCCACGTTGTCATTTGGACCGAACACCAAAAATTGAAGGAAATGACGCGGGCGAGAACCGAGTTTGCGGTGGCGCTTATCGACGACACAAAGACCGCCGACTGAGCCACATCGACCTAGTCATTGTTTCTGAAAATTTGTTGAGAGCCTCGTCATAGTGTCACATGTAACATTATAGTACAAATTTTGTAAGCTATTATTGCCGCCGTCCACTGCGTACTTAGCATAGAACGACGACTAACGAAAGACCGGATATCACTGTTTTTGATCTCTCCAACCCTCACCCAGATATCCCTTTCTAGTTGACCGCCAGGAGCTAACCTAAGCGATGTGAGTGTATGTGACTGGCAGGCACATACACTCACATCTCTCAGGTTATCAAAGTTGTAGCTAGTGGCCACCACTTTGATAATCCTACAAATAAGTCCTTGCAATGGGTGGATGTCACCCTGGATCAAATTGAAACTATCCGGGATCTACCAAGCATCTCTATTTAAAATATATATATAGTCTTGAAACAATGTTTCAAGAAAAATTCCTTTATTTGAGGCCACATGAAAATATGTTGGAATAAACTGGATTTTAGTGCCGATAATTAACTATATGAGTTTACTTGAGGGAGAATGAGACACAATTAAAAATACTACTATGAACATCTGGAGTTGGACTAAGTAATACTAATATGATTAGTACAGTAGCTGTAGCTGTACTAGAAATAGTGCAATTAATAACACTGTATAGTGCAATGTATGTTGACAAAATATCGATGCTACTAGCGAAGTTAAGTTGATCCATCTGAGCTTGGACTCGTGTAGTGGTTGATTGCATTATCTAGGAATAATTTAGAAGTATCTATGACATGTGTAGAAGTCTTTGACGTTATCTATATAAATAGCTATGCGGCGGATGAGATACAATCTTGCCTGATTTTTATTGTTCCCTCAACTCGTCTTCACATCGATTGCAGCTATTAGTCTACTGGCAGCCTTATTGTCATTGTTCCCTCAACTCGTCTTCATTTCGATAGCCTTCGGCAGCCTGATTGTCATTTTTCCCTCAACTCCTCTTCACTTCGATTGCAGCTAGTAGCCTACTAGCAGCCTGTTAGCCGCAATCGAAGTGAAGACGAGTTGAGGGAACAATGATAATCATGCAACATGAGAGCTTTTTGCGAAGAGGGTTTCAGGTTTACTTATCGCTTGTTCTTCGACTGAGACGAGAACTTCGTCTTAGTCAGTGATTATATAGAAAAAATATTCAAAGACAGCACACGCAGGAAAGCTGACATGTGACGATACTATAATCAAGCATAGTAGAAATAGATATACATGATAGCAGTTATCATGCATGTATATAGCCAAGGGACTATAATGATCCATCATAACCACGTGACAACAGAAGCATAAAATAGATAGGCTGGATTTGAGATCGGGAAATATTTCATGGGCCAACATTTCAGAGAACTAAGTTGCAATATTTTTACCAAGTCGAGGATAATAATTTCTAAAAAATCATGAAGTAATTGTTCGTCCGTAACTCTAAAATAACCGAAAATTCATCATTCATTGATTTCACCATTTGAAGTACGATTTTATTATCCGTGCTGGCTCAAAAATCATAGATCTAAAACTCAAAAACGTTTCCATATTAAACCAGTTTGCAAACTAAAACGAAGCACATGTACGTGTCATAGAATCATAAAAAATTCAAAAATACCGAAACTCAAAATAATACTGAAACAACGATTTTGTTTGAGGCAGAGTAGAGAAGACTACTGATTTTACAGTGAAAATTGAGAATTGTTCTTTTCTCGACACATTATCCCAAAATTGGATGATGGTGATTACATAAATGACCATAAAAGTAGGTTAGTGCAGAACCCGATTCGGGAATGTATAGATGGCATGCAATTCACAATTTTACATGAATGATATTAAATTGGTGTTTAAATTTTATACATCAGTGTAAATGAGATAAATGTAAGTTCTACTTGGCATCCGCCAAGTACAGACTTTAGCCGAACAATTAATTATTGTAAGAACCGACTGTCAGCTGAACAGATCTGAAGTTAAATATTACACCATGAGAATCATATCGACTAGAAACAGAATGAACAAATAATGTTCTTACAGAACATGCATTTCAAAATGTGTCCATAATTGTTGTAAATAACCTTGTCATTGATTGGCAGTTTTGTGTATTCAGACAAGTAGATTGTCAATACACGGTACTGTGATGCAATGAGTGCTAGAGTAACTTGGGAATAACTTCACCGCCGTCGTGTGATGCGACAAAAGTGTAACAAAATGTGTATATATAACGAAGTAGAGAGAGGGTCGTATACTTTGTTTAACTAAAGACACGACGAATCGAAGTAAAATCTGCATCATAAATTTCCACATTTCAACTGATCAAATGTCTGGGAATCTAGTAAAGACGCTACTCTAAATAAGATTATATAATGGAATCAACAGTAGACGAGGTATTAGGGAAACAATCTTGCATCAGAGGATTACGAAGATACCAATTTCGAGAGGAATTCAACATGTCGATGCCCACTTTCTATTAATAAATTTTGGCGAAGAAGCTCCACCACTACTTTTCATATGATAGTAAATCCCAGGATAATGCTACAAGGGAAGCAGGCTAACTGGCCCCCATTATGGAGAAAGGAACCGAAGCCGAAGTTTATGAAGGTACCATGAAGTAAATAAGGATCTGATGTTGGCAAAAAGTTATTTGATTCCCTGTCTTGCTCCAGAGACTGTAAAATCTCTGGAAGCAATCGATATATACGAAGAGAATGGAACACTATGGATGTCATTGATCGAGAAACTCCAGTCGCAGCACAAGCACACAATCCGACAAGTACAGCAAGAACTAATAACAATAAAATCAAATCAATGGATAGCCTGGAGTCATATCAGGGAAGGGTCGAGCAACTTACGGAGAGGTTTGTAGGGACCACGTACAATTTCCCTGATACCGTGTCCGTGATGCAAAGGTGGGGAAATTAAAATAAAAAATTATTGGATGTATACAGGATGACTGTTCGAATGAGAAACCTATCATTCAAGGAATTTCCATACGATACACTGGTGGAAAATCTGCAGGAATTCTCCCGAGAATATGTAGGGGATCCTACTATTCCGCTCGAGAGACAACGTAAAACAGGAATCACTTCAGCTGCGCTTTCGACGGTAGAAATAAAACATGACGAAAGTGGCAAAGAAGGAAATTTAAGAAGGAAATTCAAAGTAAATTGGTACTGGTGTCAGAAACCTGGACACATGGAACATGAATACATGAGGAAAAGACAGGGAAGCCGCAAGTATCTCAAAGGATAATTCAGACATCTTACAATCAAGTGATACAAACTTGACATTTTTGGCGGAGGACATCATTTTTAATAACGGCAATTCAGAAGAAGTAGATGAGACCTGGACCATTGATTCAGGGACATCTCACAAATACACTGAGAATGAAGATAATATTAATTATGAGAAAAATCTATCGACTCGACAAATAACTACGGCAGATTATGCGAAGCTAGATATCATGGCACAAGGTCAATATTCAGGATACGGCAAGGTGAAACTTGTCCCCAAAATAGGTAGAAACCTTAATTCAGTAGATCAATTGAGGAATGAACAAGAAGTTAGCTTACAATTTAAATGAAAAAACTATACGATATCACGTAATGAAACAGTGATTACAATAGCGATAAAAAGGAAAATATAATCCGTTTAGAGCTAGACACAAAGGCCACGAAATGTGCCAAGTTTAGCAAAAGAAAATAGTTTAAAGAAAGAAACTCCCATAGAACTTTCTGACGAATCTACATCGTAAATAGAAGCCAACGAATATGAAGACATAACATCAAATGAAATGAAAGTTTGGCACCATTTGCTGGGGCACTTGTCAGAAAGTGGGCTGGGGCATCTCGTCCGACTGGTATTGCTGCCACTTGCAAATAAGAACTTGCAGAAACCACTCAACTCTTTGCGATACTCATAGAGGAAATCCTATGCAAGCAGTTACAATAATCGCCCTGAGAAATGCTAAGTGGGAACACAGCGATCAGGAAAACTCCTGACACTTGCGGGCTATTTCCAGTTTCGGACGTCAAAGAGTAATTGTACTTCCTGACATATACTTAAGAATATCCCAGAATTACTGCAACATTTCTAATGAGATTTAAGCCACAGACAATGGACAATATTGAAAAATATGTCTCATTCATACGCAATCGTGGTTACGAGGTACAAATGTTCCGTACCGCCTAGGGGACCGAGTATAGTTCAGGCAAGATAAAAGATTATCTTAAAGCAAATTGTATCGCTCATTTTCTGACAGTAAGGGCTTCTCATGTGCAGATTCAAGTGACAGACCGCATTAATCAGACCATAACAGCGATGGCAAGAACCATAATAATCATTCCAGGATTGACAAAATTCTGGTAGAGTCACGCAGTTCTATGCGCTATGGCTATAAGAAACAGATGCACAATACCGACTGTTGAGAATGTGAAGACACTGTACCATCGCTTCTTCCAGAAGGACGCCGACTTAAAAATTTTTAAGCCATTCAATTTCACGACATTGATTTATTACCATTGCATAATCGCACAAAGTTGGATTTGACTGAGAACGTGGTTCATTGGTGTGCATCTAAGAGTGTTAGATATGCTAAAAGTTTCATTTTCATGCGACTAGAAACATATTGAAATCAGTAGATGTATGCTTCATCGACGAGGGAGATGAGCAACTATTCGTTGATGAGTCTACCATGGTAAATATTAACAGGAATATTAATCATTCAACAACCAATTTTCCAAATTCAAACGAATTTGTAACAACGGGTTGGACACGAAAACCGAAGAAAATGAAGACAAAACTGAAAGCATTGAAACAAGGTACCATGACACGTATGCCTCTGTCAAATGTTGTCTTAAGAAATGATAAGGTTACTGATAATGTGGATCAGGAAATCAACAATGATGTTATCAACGACACCGATAAAATCGCGAACGATGAAGCGGGTAACTTAGTAAATAATGGGGACATTCATAATGAGGGAGACGTTACCAACGACAATATTGATGATAAACTGGGAAGTTTTATCGATGATAAGAATGATAACAAAAATTAGGAAATTGTTATTGACAGCCTTGCCAAAATAATTGGTGACATTGGGAATAATGTAGATCACAGACCTACCAGCGATTAAATTGCGATTCAAGAAGCCCCAACAGTGAAAAGAGACTTGGAAGGACCAAGGGAGCAAATAATATGGTGAAAGCAGTTAATACAGTTCTCAATAAATTGTCCCACACGCCACATATATAATCCAGAAATGTAACCATGGCTGTTCCAGACAATCAATTTAATTCTTCTATAGGGAATAAAAGGATGTTAGCATCTAATGTGGATGGAGATTTCATGATTAAGTAAGCAGCACTAATTGCAAGCAAAGTAACATTTCAGATAGGAACTCCTGGGACATACCCTGACGCAATGTCAAGTATGCATTCCAATAAATGAAAAATGGCGTATGATGATAAGAGGCGGTCACTCAAGAATCTGTAGATGTACCAGCTGGTGGAAACGCCCACCAATAGAAAGCGCATTGACATGAAGTGGGTATTTAAATTCAAGGTAAACGAAGTTTCTAATGTTTCCAAGTTTAAGGCTAGATGGGTGGATAAGTGGTACATGGAAATCTTCGGCGTAGATTATGATCTTATGCATGCACCCTTATAAAGAATGTCAACTTTAAGAACGAATGCGTCGTTGGCTGTAAAGTTGAATCTCAAAATCCGCCAGATGGATGTGAGTAAGTTATTTCTCAATGCGAAATTGAATGATATGATTTATGTAAAAAAACCGCCTCACTATGAGAATCTGATAACAAATGTAAAACGACACTATTAATCAAACCGTTATATGCACTTCAACAGGCATCCAGTATGTGGAACCAGGCTCTAGACCAATTTCTGAAGGAGAAATGTGGTATGACGCCAAGCGATGCCGATATTTTCTTATATGCTAGGCATAAAAATGGAAAATTAGAGCTTGTGGAAATATATGTCGATGATGTATTATTAATTTCCACATTAGATAATACGATTTTTAAATCGAAAATTTTCGTGATTCGTAGGTTTAAGATGAAAGATCTGGGGATAGTGAAATGGTTCTTGAGAATAAAGATAACATATCATCCAGCAGGAGTTTTCATGACACAAAAGTCATATGTTGAGAAGTTTTTGGAGAGATTTTGGATGGGATATTCAAAAATCGAACAAGTCCTGTTTTCAAAATGGAAAAGACCTCAAGAGGTTGGCATTCCTGTCAGCTGGAAATGAAGAAGGAAGCAATCCATACCGTGATCTCGTACGATGCTTGTTATATTTCGGTGCATGTACACGCCTGGATATTGCGAAGGCAGTCGCAGAGTTAGCACTTTCTGTTCCAAAGCCGCATTAGTGCCACTGGAACTCCTTAAATAGAATCCCAAGGTATTTGAAAGGAACAATGAGATATGGATTATTCTACAAAAGGAACAGTAAATATCATAAGTGACATGTAAATGCTGACGCGTTATAGGCAGATGACCTTCTCACAAGAAAATATGCAACAGGTATACTGACTTACATGGTTGAAAATCTTGTTGATTGTTGTTCGAAGAAAAATCAATAATATCCCACAGTACTGCTAAAGCAGAGTTTGTTGGAGCAGACTCGACCACGAGAATCATACTATGGTTTCGTAGTTTGTCGGCGAGTATAGGTGAGAAACAGAAAGATCCAATGATTATACACAAGGGATAATACTGCATGTTTAGTCCTAGGAAAATGTAAAGGAAAGTTTTTGACATCAAAACATAACGATTTAAGATACCATTATTTACGTGAAAAATTTTGATCTACTTAAAAAACTACTTGCATCCAAGAGATTTGACGCTTTAATGAAGCAGGTGGTGTTCAACCCAATCACAATAATGAAATGGTAAAACTGTGGATAATCAGTTATTCGGTAATCTTAGTGTTTAATTAAGTAGCGGGTACCCACCAGTAGAGATTATCAAGAACTAATTCTACTAGCACTACTAACTGTGTGGTCAGACTTCACTGGAGTTATTCTGTACATGGTATTTATGTTTTGAACGTTCTTGTTACAAAGCTTGTTGAATGTGGAGAAGTTCATCTGTAGTTCAGAATAGGAACGAACGGGGAGGATTTTTTTGTTCACTCTTTCCTAGCAGGAGTGTTGGAAATAAACTTGTCATTCATTGAAATTTTAGTGTATTCAGACAAGTAGAATATCAATACACTGTACTGTAGTACAATGAGTGCTAGAGTAACTTGGTAGTAACTTGACCTCCGTCGTTTGATGCGACAAAAGTGTAACAAAATGTGTATCTATAACGCACTGGAGAGAGGGTTGTATACTTTGTTTTACCCAAGACATCACGAATCGAGTTAAAACCTGCATCCAAAATTTCCATATTTCAACTATAATCAAATATTTGTTGGTTTTCCGATGAATTTCGTGAACACTGCCACTAATGTTGAAACAAATTGATTTCCTTCTTTGTCACTACAGTACCAGTTCATCTGTTCAAGTTCTTTGTTTATGTTTTAACAGCGAGCACCCATACCTCCTAACCTACAGTCTGTAGACATGTACATACAGTATTCTTCGAAAAAGGATTTGATAAACGTGGGTAATTAAAGCAAAGAATTTTCTTGTGAGTTATGACAACAAATCGTTTCTGAGAAATGTTTTAATTAACAATGATTTATCTTTCAATCCTGGGTGTTTGGTATGAATCGTTACTTCTAATAAATTCCACTATTCACATTTCTTTTAAACCGACAATTTTATGGCTAATATATATTTCTCCATAAAAATTTATGACATACACATTTCAATTGGTTGATATACACAGTTCCGATGAATTAGAAATTTCGCAAAATGCTAGGGATTAAATTTTCAAATCTCTACCAATGAATTGGAACCTTATACCTTACAAAACCTATTTAAAATTATTGATTCAAAGCTCTATTCCTCATGTTAAAGGTATATACTGGTTAGTTAAATTAGTCAGTGAAAGTAATACCGGCCGTCGTTTTTTAAGCTAAAACGGCAAATAGGTTAACTGAATCTAAATCTGAATTTAATCTAATTCACGTGGAAAAATATTACTTTCACTGATTTTAATTGAACGTTTTTAAATTAATTTCACTTATTTTAATTCAATTCAGTCATAATCAAAATAGATTATCCAAAATCTCAACAAGCCATACACATTAATGTCATTACTGTACACAAAAAACCGTTTTGATTACGGTCTGATGTAAGTCAACTGTCGCAACCCTGTTTGACGACCAAACCTTTCATTTATGACGACAAACAAAACGGAAACGTTACGTCTCCAGATGGAACGTTTGCACCTATTCTGTAACATTCCCAACTTGCCGTTTCAAACAGAATAATTCCGTTTAGAACCTGTTTTTCGAGAATGAAATCATGGTACATAGCATTCTCATGCAGAATAATTCCGTTTAGAATCTGTTCGTTCGATAATCAAACTCACAAGCTCTATAAGAGCTCAAAGTAAATGCCTCGGCATGTCTTCCTAGCTCTGAACAATCAGACAAACAACACCAACAGAAAAGTTGGAATGATACAATTCATAACCAATAATTGCATGGTTTGAGCGAGCGAAAATAAAAAAAAAACAAAATATGCAGCAACTTGATAACCAAATAGTAATCCAATAATTTTTGGAAAAACAAGCCGAACGATAAAAACTGTATCAAAAATTGTTGCAACTTTTTATCCAATCCAATAACAAACAGCAATCATCAACTGGAAAATGATCCTCACGAGTAAACAAAGAGCAAAACAATGCTAACACAAATAATAACAAGGAAAATAATGATATCAATAATGAAAATAACTCTCTCAATAATGAACAAAATAATGATAACAATAGCAATAATCAAAATAATTCGTTTAATAATGAAAACAATTTTAATAATGATAATAAGCTTGAAAACGATAATAATAGCATTGTAAATAATTACACTCAATGTACGTCAGGGACAAATAGCAATATTACAAATGAAACTGTAGTATCACAAACAAGAAAACGAAAAGCGGAACAAGTCGTGACAAAGCCTGAACGTAAGTCTGTAGTGAACTGGATGATAAAGTATATAGAAAAAGAAAAAAGGTATTCTGGGCTAATTGTACGAACAATTTCTTACATCCCTAGTTCATTTAGGGCGTCTCGTGATGAAAACATATCAAAATGCATGTCGTGGTGGAAAAAAAAGATATCATATTCTGAACGACAACGATGTTTATTGTATTTCACACCGAATTAAAAAAAATTGGATGTGATATTGGAGCGGAAGTGACATACGAAAGGAAAGTGGTTCAACTTCGTGAATCCAAAGGTAGAGGAAATAAATTAAAAGAAAGGGACCTCTTATTGCAAGAACATTTATTGAAGGAATTTGAAACGATAAATAAACTGGGAATGAAATTTTCAGTAAGAATATCGACTGCAGTTTCTCATAATGTTCTCATTGATTTAAAAAATCAAGAAATTATACAACAAAGAGATAACAAAGGAAAAGAAATTAAACATTGGTCTAACATGGATGGATACAAAGATTTAGGGATAGATGCAACATTGTACCACGTAGGCAAACTGGAAAACTCATGATAAGTTCAATTAAACAAGATAAAATTAAGCGTACTGTAGCTTTTCATTTGGGTACCGTATGTAGAATGTTTAAAGATAAGCAGCTTGACGAGGATTGTGTAGAAAACATTGGTGAAACCAATTTTATCATTGAGTTAGAAGAATCTTTTCTTATTTTTCAGAATCAAGGTCGAAATTACCCTATACGAAATGTAGCAGATAATATCCCAGGTGTATCATATCGTACTCAACCTAAAGTTTTGATGGATCAAGACGTTTTTCTACAGTGGATTCACGAGCTTAGGTCGATTCCGAAAGATATTTACGGAAGAACAAAAACAATATTTCTTGACAACTGTGGTAGGTAAAATTTGAAGGACGATCATAGAAAAAATATTGAGGATCTCAAGTTGTGGCTTAAATGTTTATCTCCGAACTCAACTGATTTTTGCCAACCGTGTGATAGTTTCGTAATACAAAAGATAAAAGAAATATGGTGTCAGCTGTGGGATTTGAAGAAATCTCAATTATTATGATCAGAAGTGTGGCTGGATGGGAAGAATTCTGGAAAACTCCCCAATCCTAGAAAAGATACTTTTTACATCTTGCAGCTCAAGTAGTACGAGATGTAAACAACAAGAAGGATCTAAATGGTTTTTCGTATACTAGAAAAGCAATGATAAGATGTGGGTTGGCTTTGGAATTAATCACTCTTGGCGAGAAGAGCAATTATTTGTACACCTTCAAGAAATCATTAAGCAGTTCAGAAATAATTTTAATGAGGAACTAGATCCAGAATTGAATAATTGAAACCTATTTATTTCTACAATACTGTAATTTCATTGGTGACTGTTAATTACAGCTCTTATTTGACAAAGGTTTTAAATTATCTTAGTCTATTTCTTTTTTCGTCAATTTTTGAAATTGTTAATTAAATTCACTTGTCCTAATTCCACAGTTAAATTAATTTCCTAGTGAGAATAATTTAAGTAACCAGTGTACATACAGAATGTTTATTGCAATTGTCTATTTCGGCACTACGGCCCATTCTAGCACCAACAAATTTTCGAAGAGTGTCTAATGCTTAAGTTATTCTACTGTGCTGCATATTTCATTAGTGTCTTTAGTGACTGAGATTCTTTAAAAGTGAATGGTATTGGCAGTATTTAAAATGGACGGAGGGAACTACAATACTCGAAAGCAAAGTATTCATTCGCGACATGGAATTCGTTTACAGTGGTTCATTTATTATATTTAAAAAAGTATCCTTTCGATACTCCAATATGCTTTTGTGCAGTATAGAGCCTTTCCAAGAAATTATGTGAACTGAAATATTTTTGATAATTGCTCAAATGTGGGTCGTAAAAAAAGTGGATACCATTTCAACATCCTTTGTTTTATATACATACAATATTTACGTTAGACTTGTGCCCTATATCACGTGAACAGAAAACAAAAATAATATGAACTTGATTAAAATTTGACAATTTGCGATAAAGGTCTATTGTTTCATTTTTTGAAAGAAAGTCACATACCTAGATAAGTTTTCAATATTTTATGCCTTTTGTATTGGGAATATTTGAAATATGATCATCGCATATGTACGCGACGGAAATAATATCTGTACACTGACATGTCCAAACAGTTATGTCTGTCGAAAAGTAATAGACACATCTCTAGGGTTTCCTGTCGATTGGGAAATGGGTCATTGGAAGATATATTAGTGGGGAATAACCGATATCCAAACATCAATTTCAAACGAATTGTGTTTTCAGGGTCTTAAACAGTCAAGAAAATTGGTTTTTTAAAACATCGGAAACTTCCAGAAGTCTCAAAAGTTTCGGACCGCGAAAAACTGATAAACTGTAAAACCCGATACATTGGAAAAAATTGGGAACAGGTTCATGCGAATAATTTTCATGCTTCATAATCTAATTTATATTTTTCAATAAAAGCCCATCAAAAACATTTCAGTTGTTCGAAAGAATTTTCTTCTCAGAACAGATTTCAGTTTTTCGAAGTAATTTTCTTCTCAGAACCACGACTTGGAATATTTGAGGAAAAGTTGTTCGCTATACTCATTGCAAAATGGCATCATTTTTCATTCAATTTTACGTCATGTTTTGGGTTATTGCATATATATGTGCCACGATTACACCAACAACATTTGAGAAAATTGACTGCTCAACATACCAATGCAAATGTGAAACACTCTGTAAGTCAGGCGTACTTGATACATTTCTTAAAAAACATTGGAAACAGGAGGAGAAAGAATTTTACCCAGAAAACAATTCAGAAATGTCTTGCGTCCAATGCTCCTTAGAAAATCTAGAATATGTGAACAGATATCGAGTCCAATTAAGACTCAATGAGATACCATGGAACAAAAAGCTGTCTGAAATGGCCGTAGAGCATAGTTACCAAATGTTTCACCGTCGTTCACTTTATCATTCAAATCACTCTGCATGGGAAAATATTGCATTTTCGTAAGTATTCATTTCTCAATTTCATATATCTATTCCCTCTTTATATTTATATATCATCACTACGAAAGGGTCACTGTTGGCTGCCATTTCATTCGAAGCAAAACTCTGACTTGTTTTTAATGTTTATAAATATTTTTTATTCATAAAAGTTCTGGAGCTGTTGAATGGTCCGGTATAGCGAACGCGTTTTTTGAGCAATGGATGGAAAGCCCTGAGCACAAAAGAAACATGCTGATGCCTGGTCATAGCTGTGCCGGTGAAGGAATTTTTGGTGACGGCGTGACATTTTATGGTACACAAATATTTTTAAATTACTGTTAATTACAAGGGAAGAAAACGATTTGAAGGAGAATGAAAGACGAAACCGAGATGGATCCTTAAAGGATCTGTTGGATACCCAGTTCGAAAGTTCTCAGTAAAAATGCATTTCAAATATTGAAATTTTTGGAATGATGAAAAGTAAAATCTAATTTTTTGCAGGAGGCATGTTTCAACTTATGCGACTAACAAAAAACGTTCTGAATAATAGCTGTTTACAAATGCAATGAGATCAGTCGCCTTCTGGAGTAGAAAAGCCCAGAATTATGGGATTAAGCTATACTGCCATAATAACAGCCTGGTCAGTTTGATGGCTGTAGAAGTTAATAGAATCTTATCGTCTATTTTACGGCTTAAATTGACACAGAATTTCTTGATGAGATATTTGTGGAGGTACTGTTCTGCGAACTACAGCAGGTTTTTCAGACATCTTATCCGTGGTGCTATGCAATGTATAGTCAGGTCAAATAAATGCATAATATGTTAATAGTGCAGTCTAAAAATTACGAATTGATTGAAAATTTATCAATTAATTCGTAATTGTTATAATGATATTTAATATTATCATAATCTTTAGCCACCAAGGTACTGATTTCTACTCACGTCCATTTCATTATTTCCTTTTTTTCATTTATTTACTTGCTTTTTTCAGCATTTTCATCACTCTCTTCATGTTCTTTTATACACTTGTTTCTCTCAGAATTTGAAATATTTTCCTTATGCTTGGTCCTTGCAATTTTAAAATACTGAAATACTATGAAAAGTTACGAAGATGGGTCATTTGATATGAGTGCTGTAGACTCATATGATCGACTGAATATGCGGGGGAGTAACATAACTGAGGTAGCGTAGCATCAGGAGCTAACTAGTTTATTCGTAAACTCGATGCCTGAAAATAAAGGCAGTGAAAGAGAAAGCGAATTGGCTATATATATATAGGATAATGAAATACTGATTGCATCGAACACGAGATCAGTATTGCACTCTAGCAAGCACTCCGAGTCGGGAATGCTGCATATTATGTCATACGTTTCGTCGACAGAAATTGGCAGATTACAATGCACAAATAATCCTACAAAATTACTGAGCCGTTCCGAAGATATTGCGAAACCACTGATGTGAAGAGGAAATGCAACCTTGGAGAATAAAGCATGAAATAATACAGAGCAAGGATTGTCTCATAAATTAATCATAAATCAATTATGAGGGTCAATAGGAACTCATGGAATAATATGAAATCATGGCTCATGATATCACATTATTCCATGAATGCAGTAATACGAAAAAATATATTCAAATATAAATAATTTAAATCATTCTTTCAAACTAGTTATTCTTTCTTTGTTTATAAATAACTTATCTATTCACCAGTTCGTGGACGGGAAAATAACATATTTTTAAATTTCCAAATAAGAAATAATATATTTTTTTTCTGTTCCTTTTGGAAGAATTATTTATTTTAAATATTATGAATAATTTCGAATTATTCATGGGTTTCAAAAAACCGCCGGCGATGACATAACTGACATTTAGACAAGATAACATTACAGTGTAATGGTTATTTACATTTTCAGTGTAACGATTACACTGAAAATGTAAATTGTGTACATCATGAAAACACTCGTCGGCAGTGCTCGATGGCAATCACTACTCATGACTTCTCCGCTATTCAATTTACTCTCGACCGACATATCAGTTTACAAATAGATTTAATGGTGAACGATCTCCATTTCTAAATTTGAAAGTCATCTACATGACACGAAAACAATCTTCACTCTCCCGTAAACAAGTACGTGATACATTTTTTATCCGTGGCGAAGATAGATTTCACGATACGTGGAAATATAAATTAGGTATTCACCGAAAAGTAACTGCTTCGGGTTACACAAACTTCATCACACAGAAAACAACACAGCATCCGAACTAATTCAATGCATTGTCCGCGGAGTGTAAAAACACAAGCTCATATACGTCTACTGCTTCTTCTATCTCATCATCTAACTCCATGTTTTGGAAATAAACAACTGTTCAAGTGCATGGGTGGCAGCTTACATTAATCATTTGTGGTTCACAACCTTTTTCAATTTTCGATAAAAAAAACATATAGCACCTCATATTTAGTATAATGAAACCTCAACTGCAACTATTACGAAATATCTTACTAACCTTACGCAACACGTAAAAATGAAACCGATCAACATTTTACGTAAAACGTTCTTGATTATTTTCGAAGGATGGACTTAAGGTGATTCGCATTATCTTGGAATGTTTGCTACTTTCCCATCTGATGGTTGCTTGGGCTATAGAAAGTTTCTGCTTGCGTTTTCACCTTTTGAGAATGAAGAGATGCAAAGAGCACAGGAACATTATAACTTCAAATCTTATGTTTTATAGTTATATGAAAGATCATTTTGCAACTTTGCGGCGCTGATCGGGGACAACTGTAACACAAACAAAGCGTTCGCGAACATTGCTGGCTATGAAACTATTGGTTGTTTCAGCCATCGCTTTCAACTTGCTGTACGCAACATTATTAAAGAACACGAGGAACTGGTACTATTTGTTGGTGAATTAATGAAAAAACTACGTAGTCCTGTCTCTGCAGCAAAACTGCGAAAATGAACACATCTTGAAGCAAAATGTGGGAATGATACTGGTTGGGGGTCAACATACGAAATGAACGAACGGTATAAATTACTGAGAACTCATATACCACAACTTCATATTGATGATATAGATGAATCAATGCTTATTCCATAACAAGACAAACGAATTGACATGCTCTGGGAAAAATTGTCAGAGTTTGATTCTATTACCAAATTTTTGCAGTCAAATCAGTGTATAATGGTACACGCACGTTCATTCTTTGACCAGGTTTGGTCTGGGTATCCCTTATCCGAGAGTCGATTAGGAAATGATTGTGATATCATATCACAGCCATCGTGAAAACTACAACTGTTAAGGTTCAGAAACAAAAAATGTATGGAACTGGCAGATAAAGAGGAAAATTCAGTAAAGCGCTTTATAATTGAATATGTTAATGTCACCTCATAGAAAAATAACGACAATTAATTGGTTGATCGTGCACTTAAACGAATTCATATAGAGCAAACTAATTCACAATACATAGATACCAAAGTCGTTCCGCGTTCAATTCAGGAACTTTTATTCGCCGTATCCCTATCCTCAAATGGACATCCAACACGAAACTTGAACTAAATGGGACCGGATTAAATCCTGTCGTCTCCAATCCTGCACCTTTTATAGGTGACTCGTTTTTCATGTTAAATTAAATATCTGATTGTAACTCCACTTCACCTGTTGACTGCGCGAATGCATCTAATATCAACGTGCATGAATCAACACGGATTCATCACTCCGTACTTATAATTGTTGAATAACCACGTCTTCCAGAATGGCTTGAAAAATCAACAAAATCTGAGAACTAAAATAAAGCATTTAATAATTCCACGTCTGAAACATGCGTTCATTGTTGAAAAGCAGGGAAACGTGACATCTGAGCTACTGTAGAACGAAACACGAACGATGGAAAGTGGATATAGCAACAAGATGAACAGCGTGCGTAAATTATACACAGAATGTTTATTTCGAAAAGTCAATGACGAGTAAAAAGGGCAGTGAAAGAAAAAGGGAATTTTCATATTTTTCAGTGTAAGAAACATTCTTTTTTCATGTACTTCGATTTGTTTTAATGCATATTAACGGGACTATATCTGTTTTCATGAAGCCGAATTTTGACCAAATTTTGCATAACCGTGTTTGTAAAGAGCTAGTAGGAGTATACGAGTTGTTCTATAATCAACAACCTGGGAGGTATACTGCCACCTGCATACTAGAATATGAAATGTAGAGATATGATTGATTAAATTAGTACGACACTCTAACCCACGCATTGTGTGGGTAGGAGTATTAAATGTAGTATGCAATTGAAAAGGTATACAATAGCAATATAGGAGCCAGTGACTAGTTGGAAAAAGAAGACTGCAAGTGAGCGAAGCCAGGTGCGACTAGCAATCGAGTAGACAGAGGAATTATTTGGATAGAAGGGCGAATACTAGAACTGAAAGAGGTGAGCACTGAGGACAAATAGGATAAGCACGGACCCATAACAATACGGATTGAGCGACTCCTTGGCTTGGTATCAATACCAGGCCGACAACAATTAAAAAATGAAAAGTTTAAAAGTCGTAAAAATGGAAGTAAGGAGAGTAAAAGGAATTGAATGGAAAGGATCATGTTAATAAAAGGTACAGTATCATCCAGTTCGCCATATAAGATTTTCGGTTAGCTCAGTTCTTAAATCTTTTCTTTATTAGTTATGGGCCCAGAAGCAGGGCGCGAGTTCAAGCCTCACCTGGTACAGCGCAGTGCACTCTGCCACGTGTTCATGATACATATAAGATAAAAATGGATGTATATTAAAATCTACAGTGTCATCCACTTTGTCAGCTAAGAGTTCCGGTTAGCTCAGTTGTTAACTCTCGTTTTTATTACAGATGAAGATCTTATAGGGAAAGGAGAGGGTCAAAACTGAATAACAGACCGAATGTCCTTGATATCATAATCTTGAAGTAGCATGTGCCTTGAATATGATTGACCAAAAACGTCAGCTATTGGTGATACTTGTTCGAAATTTATATTTTCCAGGAATAGTGTGCATCGCATTTCTATTGTACACGTATAGCGTAGATTCGTGATCTTTTCTCACTTGGTAGTTATTCAAATTCGCGATAATTGTAAAATTGAGTTCTCCGATGTTCAGCTATTTCTGCGTCTGAATATGTAGCTTCTACAGTGCGTCACGAATATTCACAGACCCTTCAATCCACCTTATTCTTTTAATATTAAAACTCTGAAAGGAATCTAATATACTCTGAACGGTACGTCTGACTCGACAATATCTATCTTTATATATGGCGGTCATGCTTTCATATACACCTTTCGAATCCACGTTTAGCTCACTATAGAATTCTAATATATGGAACATACAGTAGATAACTGTAGTAAGATTTTATCCCCTGTCATCCGCATCCGTTTGTGTTAAGATTTCGGTACCGTGAGAAGAATGACACACTCTTCTTTGATTTGAGCTATACCAATTTCATAGGTTATAATTCGGCCCTTTACTATTCGAATCAAAGAATAGCGATATAAGCGGACCTTCTTGACCGTATGAAGAATCCTGAACTATGTTGCAAGAAACGTCTCAAAATGCATGCAATTTGAACGCCTTTCCAGTTATCACTGATACATGAAAGGATACGATTGTTTCCAACGCGTATAACTCGTTTATCGAATTATTAGCCTCCAAGATATTATAATCTGAATTTGAGATACCATTTTGGTAAACAAGAGGAAGTCAGTTATTGTAGTCGATATAAGCTATATGTTCTCATGAATATACATTTCTTGAAAAACTGGCTGTTACCAAGGAACGATCAAATATACAATTGTCGTTTAACCAATATTTGATGACCTGCACACATTGCGCATCGGCTTCAGTTGTCCTGTGAGGCATTTTAGTAAGCATCCATAACACGTCACGTTTGCAGTTTTTCTCTAGAGGTAGCCTCACGATTATTTTCGTCTTAATCGGTCCATTTGGAATGAATGCCGTATTCACGTGTATAGAATCTTGTCTGTACGCAAAAATGGAAGCAAGATCCAGTACAAGTCGTGTGTCATAAAATCAGGTTATTGAAGAATCCTTCCGGATTGTATCCTTTATCTTAACACTTTTTCCATGTTAAATAGTCTACATTTAAACTATTTCACATGCATGTGAAGAACCATGGTTCTTCTCGTTTTAAATATTTTACATAAATGTGAAGAAATTATTTTTCCTTTCACGGGATGTATTCATCATTTACTTCTTTGTGTGCGGCGTCATCCCAATTTGAGGTCATCGTTTGCCTCTCAGATTTCTCGATACTACTTGATGGAACTGAGATAAGCCAGGAAATGTGGGATTGAACGAAGTTGACAGTACTAGACAAATAGAAAGTACAAGCAGACTAGTAGAGACAGAAAAATTGTAGACAAGTAGAAACTTTTACTCGTTGTTTGTTTCTTTTAGAATTAAACCAGTATTTTGTCGTAGTGAGAGCTAGTTTAGTATACAAAAGGCGGAAACAAAAAAACACATTCCAATAATTGGCATGTAAAACCACTACAGTAAGGTCCAAAAATAGACAAACATGAGAATTAGTATCATTTCCATATATAAATGACAAGAGGGAACTCAACGTTCCAAAATGATATATCCAAAACAGTAAAAAAGACGAGCTAGGATGGAAAGAAACTTTCAAGATCCATGTCGATATGTCCGAAAGTTGGCTTTCACAATTTAATAAATTATGCATTGTTGCCTAAACTCACGAATAGATTTATTCTGGACCTTCGTAAAAATTCATGAATTGGTTTATTAATTCATTCAGACTGTTGAATTAGATTTTGCTGGCTAAAAATCATTAAATAGTTAATTCGACTTCAAGTCAAATTAATTAATTAATGATTTATGTTCCCTCGAAAGCAAAATCATGATACGAAACAAAAACATAGTATACCCTGAAAGTTGTACTGAATATGAGTACATATTTCAAGGCAATACTTTTCATATAAATTCCTGTTCATGTGATTTCTATCCAATCGAATTATCATGAAGTCGATATTCTTCTCTATATAGATCGAGGGAATTCTACCAAAGTGAATCATGAGTTGTAGTGATTGGCAGAGTGGACTTACAGTCTTAATTATAGAATCTACCACATTTCCTATAACAGGTAGCCTACACATTCCATCGATGTTTTCAATTTCGTATTCGAAACGAATGAAGTTTCAATCTACACGGATGGAACGATCGATTTATTTTCATCTCGTAAGTAGAGAGGTGTAAAGATCCTTGGAATAAACAATGATGGCTTGTCGGACAGGAAATAGAATTAAAGAAAATAGGGCAGTTATTAACGCCTTTCAATACATTCTTGTGGATCAAGTTCCAACTCGGGGACTGGTGACGTAGGGAAGATATGTTGTGCGAGGGGTATGGCTGATTGGAGGTATGTTTGTGTTACGTCGAAGTTCCATAAGTTGAATCCAAATATTGTTGCAAGCGCTAAAAGTAGTCAAATTCTTTGAGGTTGTAAGGTTTGTGAGGATTGTACCATGAATTCCTTTAACTTATGTCGATGACCACCTATCACTAACCTTGCTTTGGGTACAACCTGACCGCTTATTGTGGACTTTAGGGCTAGGATGAAACGTCCTGGGAGTATGTTCGCATTCGAAGTTACATACTCTCTGGGTACAACTGTAAAGTTACCTCTGCGAATTTGATTTTTGGTTTGGTCCTTCCGTGCTTTGAGTATTTCGGGTCTTTGGCTTCGATCGTCTTTGAGTGGTATAATTTCGCTCATGAAGATGCGAATCATGAGGGGAGCTGCAGTTAGGGAGGTTTCTCTAAAAGTTTGAAAAGAAGGAGGTTAATAATGTGAATGGGGATAGATACGGTTTAATTTGAGCTTTATTCAATGGTCGGGCTTCAGAATTGGGTTGATCGTAAATTTCGACGATCTTTGTTGAACGGTTGAATGAGACAACTTGAAACAATCCAAGATATTCACCGTTATTTGAGGTATGTCCTTGCTCAAGCCAGATGAGGACACTGTCCCTTGCTTCGTAAACCATATCCGTAGCGGAGGGCACAATGTGTTTTAATGCGGGTTTGACTCTCATCGAATCGAGTGGAAGGCGCATTTAGTTGCACGCAAATCGAGCAATTTCGCTTCTTTCATCCGTTGTTGGTCTTCGTGGGTATTTCCAGGGCATGTTTAGCCACGTGAACTCACGAAATATCAAGGCGGAAGGTACAATCCCTTCAGGACCTGATGTATCATTTAAGCCCTTTACGGCAAGTGCCAGGACGAGATCAAATTCTGTTTTTAGATGTAGTAACATCAATTTGCGAATGTTTGTACGTATTGGGGTGTGGTATTACTCGCATATTGAAAGGCTTTTGTGGGCCTAAAGGCCAGTTTTCTCCACCATAATTCCGTCGAGGGCCGCGAGTCTGATAAATAAGTTACCAAAGGTGGATCCTTGATCTACTATTATTCTGTCCGGAAGGCCGGTGTCCATAGAGGTCCAACTTTCCAATAAACTGTTCCATATAGTTGTAGTTTCCATTTTCTCAAGTCTTGTTGGTGACCTGAAATCCGTTCCCTCGTCTATGGTATGGAGTATTGTATATTCGGTCTTTTTATTGCTAATGTAGAATACTTTCATATATATTTTTTCATTAAATCTCGCCGAATCAGATCCAAAAGAGACTTCGAAGCGCAGTGGGGCAGAAGTCAACCTTTGACACGGACCAAAACGCAAAGAGATATCATGAAGAAATTTAAGGGTCTCGGGATCTATCTGAGTTGGATTTGTGCGAAGTAATAAGTTGAATAGTTTAGTTGGTGAATGGTGAAAAACTTGGCGATGTAAGCGCTGAAGTTCGCCAGAAGTGAAGTTGGTTCTTATTGCATTTATTGGTTGCATAAGGGTGTGCAGGTGTGAAAATACACTGCGATAGAGTGCTAAAAACCACTTTTACATATAGTAGATTTACCCACCTTATGTGTGTTGTTGTCAATTTGCTAACTTATTATGGACATTGTTTATCATGAATGCGTTGTCGTACATTACATTTAGGCCTATTAGTGGCGGGACGTTCACATCAACCACATCCAGGTCAATGGAGAGGTCTCTAATCTGTGCTGTAGATGCCAATATGAACCGAAATGTTCCCAATGAGTTATATAGTTTGTCGCCAATCTTTAAGGAGCAGATGAATCTGTTGAAAGAGGGGGATGTGATTTTGAAATTATTGTTGATTTGTTGAAGTGAAGACATGCCGATCACGCTTCTTAGAGCTCCTGAGTCTATGCAAAACGTAGGCGTAAAGTTTTTGTAGGGCGCGTTCATCATGCTAAATATGTAGACGTTGTTACTACCAACAATTCGAGATGGGTCATTGGTCATCGGTGATGCATACCCTTTTCTTCGAGTATGTCGGATGATAGTGACTGTGACGTGGTTGCATTTGCTAAGAACAAGTTAGATTGGTGAGTGGAAACAATGTTTTAGTCGATCTCATCATTGATT
Source organism: Odonthalia washingtoniensis (assembly GCA_032358235.1). NCBI lineage: Eukaryota > Rhodophyta > Florideophyceae > Ceramiales > Rhodomelaceae > Odonthalia > Odonthalia washingtoniensis. The sequence goes on from JAULBU010106951.1 coordinate 27,362, forward strand.
ATATCGTCAGTCTCTATTGGTGGATTTGAATCGTGAATGGATAGTTAAGTTTTGAAAGTATTGAATTCTCCTGAGTCGTTTTTATCTTCATTTTCAATATTTTTTTGCATCGTCGGTTTGATATTGTCTTTTTCATGGGAAATGATGATGTTGGCAAGGATGAAAACTGATCTTTCACCGTTGCGCAAGCGGTTGTTTATAAATTTCTTGACAGCTCCTGCTGGGCATCGGTTCGCAGGTGAACACGGAGAGTAACCACATCGATAGCAGTGTAATCTGGTATTATTGTTGCTATTCCTGGCAAAAGTGTCTTAATTGTTTAGGTAGTTGATCAGTTGATATAGGTTGTGTTCTATTTCCGAGACGTTTGTTCTGAAATTTATTTCGGCTACGAAATTTATCTATGATCTGTTTGTGGTTGTTGAATCGGTTAGATAGTCGGTTTAAGTATTGGCCGTATATTTTCGTTGATGGGGAAGTCGCATCGGTCAGTTTGGTCTTTTCTATGAATAGAGTCAGAGAGTGTGCTAGCGCAATCTTGAACGAAGGGTAATTGTGATCTCCATATATTTCATCAGTTCTTGGTCTTTTCACTCAGTCATATAAGGCGACCACAGAGCTTAAAATATTAAGTTTATATGTCTCATTTTGAAACATTGGGAAGCATTGCAAATTTAGACAATCTATGAAGGGGCACATGTTGGAGAGACCAAGTGTCTCGTCCATTAACTCGTTCTCGGACATAAATTCAGGCGAAGAGAGATGAACTAGTCTTGTCTGTGCCTCCTTCTGACCGTCTGAAATATCATATTCAGATTCCATCACCGTTTTCGTCTTATTTAATCCATTGCTACGTCACATGGTTGGAGTAGAATGTGTGTGATAGTTCCTCGAGCATGCTGTTAAAACAGAGAGCCTTCTTATCATTTTCAAGGTACAGTTGGTTTGTAAAAGTAGCATAATCATGAATTGTGATTGTGATACTTTCGTCCAGACCGCCGCTAAATTTGCGATCTTTAAAATTACCACTTAGTACTTGGGTTATTGGTCCAGCGTTCATTGACGACGTCTGAGTGTTGCATTGGTTATCGTTGTAATTATCGGAATCGCTCTCATCACGTGGGTTGGGATGCTGTAGAATTTTGGTAGTGATTTGATTTCCCATTAGTCCCTTTGGATGGACGAATCGGGACTTTTATGCTGGAGTACCAAGATTCTTCGCAGGATCTGGTGCAGAAGGGGATGAGAGGACTGATATAGATGTGGTCTGTTCTGTTTGTGGTCTTTGTATCCGTGGTGATGGTATTGATAGGTTCAGGTGGAGATCGGGGGTAGAATTTGTACTGCAATATGAGGCCAAAGCGTCGTATACGAAAGACCGGAGTTCGTGAAATGTGTAGACGATGGAAACTATCGTTATTTCAGATCTTTTTGTTATGGAGGCTAGCCAAAGGTGTAACATGTGAGTCTTATGTTTGAAGTCCGGCGGTTCAATTTCCGAAGGTTCGAGAACCGTCATAGTTGGATCGGGAAGATAATATAATGGTGAGTTGTACTTCGGGAGATAAACCGATTCCAATGGTATTTTGAAGTAGCTCATGGTAAACGGGATGTTGTCTTCAGGCAGGCTATGAACCAGTTGAGATAGGAGTTAATCTTTGTATTCTGTAAGTGCTTCGGTCGATTCATCTGTTAGTAGGGAATCTTGCAGAATGTTTTTCAGATTGATTTCATTCTTTTGATGGTTACGAGTGGTGCGGTTTCGGAGATGCTGTGCGCAGGTCGTGAACATCACTTGTATCGCGTTACTTTGTCGCTTGAAAAACGTTGTGAGCGTCCAGTCCCTGAAATGGGTTGGCGTGGGATGCCAGAAGGTTGAATCTCGCTGTCGCTCATGTTTGAAGCTTGAATTTTTTCGCGAGGAGTTTCGATACGTATGTAAATAGTTAGTCTGTTAGTTCTTTGTTTGTTTCTGTTTGTTGGGGGAAATAGAAGGGTAGATTGTTTTAGTCACTTCGTGTTTGAATACGAATTGTCGAAGCGGACGAGTGAGCTACGAAACTGTTTTAATTCTAAACGGTAGCAATCAACGTTTGAGGATAGAATACATCCGCGTGTGGACGCAGGTGGAAGAGGTGTTATGACACGTGTAGTGGAGCGTGTAATAATGTGTAATGTAGAGTATGATTTAGTAATGTGATGTGGATTCCAGCGATGATTGTCTACAGTACTTCGGTGGACAGTATGCGATTAGCGAGGTTATGGGATAGAGGGATGACGAGCGAAGAGAGGATAAATTGGACGAGGTCAATTAAAATATAGGGCCAACTACTGATGTAGTTAAGGAGGTGGGTAAATCGGGCGAAGAGACGGAACGAGCTCGAATCAGTAACGATACCGATTGTTGACTTTGGACTGAGGTGACAACACCGTAGGTCGGTAACAATTATAGACTGAGGTTCAATAATTGAACGTAAAAATTGAGGAAAAGTAGAGAAGAGGTAAAAAGAAGAAAGGGGAGAAGGACATTCTTATAATGAAGAAGATCGTCACGCACGGAACTTAGAGACAGTGGATATAGGTACGGCAAGGATGAAGTGTGCACCAGGGTCTTTGGTTGATGCCTCAATGTGAACGTCTGGAGGTTTTCGGTGTCAGTGAGGATGACAGTGCATATGGTAGGTGTCATACGTGTAATTGGATACTGTAGTCGTCGCCACAGTAATTATGATGTATGTCGTTCAGTCCGTTGGATAATGTAATTAGTGTGAATTTTGCCGATCTACTGGATCCAGTTGCAACACTCTTAAATTTGGAGATTGATGAGTTCAACGAATTAATTCTTACTGATGATGAAGCTTTAGTGGTAGATCGTTTAACTAAAAAATGCAACATTTAAATTCAATTCAGTTACTTTAGGTTTACAGTTTGAATCAACATCCCTCTCTGATGCAAGAACCTTATTTCATGCAATCGAGGAACATTTTCCAAGATTGAAATCATCAATTGGAGCAAAGGCTACCATTTTTTAATACCAGTTGTTTGAATCTGCAGTACGAAAAGTAACAATAAAACAATGAAAGTAGTTTAACAGATTGTGAAAGTCGAAAACCCAAACGATTAATGAAGGAAGACCCCGGACAAAGCACGAAGGATGCAGATGAGGAAATATTTCAGTTGTCCTTTGCAGAAAAAGTTTTAAAGCGAATCAATCGATCACAACCCGATGTCTAAGTGTCTCAATATCTGGATCTACGTTTTATTCTGGTAACACCTAATCTATATGAGCTTTCATTTCTGTAGCAGACTATGCGTTGAAGGATCGGCGGAACGGTAGATTCAAATTTCAAATTTCAAATTTGGATCCATACACATTTCGCGGTCCGAAGTAACCTTTTTCAAAAAACATTAAAAAAACATTTTCCAATTTTAATGTTCTTTTTACATTAAAATAAGTTACTGAAAGTAACTTTGCTCTCAAAATTTCAGGTTGTGAAACCTAAAATTGAGCTCTCAATTGACATTTTATGGGGTGGTTCCATACAAATTTCGTGCACTGTAATTGCAGTAGAAAAGTAATTGTATGGGCAGTAACCGGTTTGTAAGTACCTGGGAAGAAAAAGAAAGTGACATGTGTGTGCCTTGCATAGCGCTCTTTGCATTGCTGTCTACAATTTTTATTGCAGTTTGTCCATGAAAAATACTGAAGTAGAGGATTTTAGAAAATGGAGAGGGGGTAATTTGTGGGTACTCAATTGTGGCAAAGTATTGGAAACTTGTAATGAAAATATCGATTGAAAATATTTTACCATTTTTTACATTTGTGTTTTGGAAAATGGCAATTGCGATGGAAAGTGGCAATATGAGGAGATATGCAAACAGGTGAGGGAAACAAGTGAGGGAGAAGGATGCAACAATGGAGGTGTTTTTTCACCATTTTTGCTGATTTTGGCCCATAAAATACCCACATAGACTGCCCTATTTTGCTCAAAATATCGAATTGTAAAATGGCTACTTCCCTCAATTGTGGTAATATCCTGCCACATGGCTTGCGCGGGTGCCCTGCGGTGACGAAAATAACTACTCCCAATTTAACTGCTCGTCTTTCAAAATCCCCTGAAATCTATCTGATATATTAGTTGTAAGGGTATATTGTTGAAGCATGTCTGCATGTCAAGACACATGTCGCAGTATGAGGAACTGGTGCGCGTATCGAGGCATGCCATTATTCTGGAAATAGAACTATTGCAGGCTCTCCAAACTGGAGAATTGGAAAAGAGAAAAAAAGGCGACGGCATGTCATCACCTGAAACGGTGTAATTTTTTGAGGTGTTCTGCAAACGCTAGGACAAGCTATCTGCAATATTACTTTATTCGTTGCAACACTGGAACGACGTCCCAACGTCGTTTTGTTGCAAGGTGGCCTGTATATTTAATAGTGTCGATAACACGCCACTTCATGAGGTGTTTCGTGATATGACCTGTTTTGCAAAGTTTTTTGAAAATAGTGAATTTTCACTTGTCCCGCTTCTCGGTTCAACGTACAAAATTTCGTACTTTTATTATGTCCACTGTCCCATATTTGCATACTGTTCCCAGCACATCCATTAAAACGAGTCATTTCCAGAAATATATCTCAGTTAAATGTCCATTGTAATGTATCACGCGATACGTACAGCACCTGTGCCAACACAGTTGGGCATGTCGCCACGTGTTAAACACTCTCTCACCACTCAAGACGCTTCTCACGTCCGTTTCTCTATTCTCATTATCTAACGCCACATTTCATCCATCGTAACCTAATACAGCATGGTGTACTACGTTTTATGAAACTTACTACTTCCCACCGTCAATTACCACGTAAAAACACCTGTGGCCAATCACAACCCCGTATAGCCATAAAAAAATCTAAAATATCCTCCTCTTTAAATTTGAAAATTGATGCATTGTTATGTGCTGCATATCTTAGGAGAGTATTATCTCCTTAAGTATTTTAATATTTTGAGAAATACACGTGTCAAGTCTTTTATGGTTCTCTATCCAAAAGTATGATATTTATCAATTATGGCACAAATTATGAATTCACACACGTAATTCTATTCCATTTCTGCCCCGATATATGTGTACAACTTGGCGTAAGACATCATTTGGTCCTATCTTTACCACTGGACGATTAAATACTGTTCTTGGCGTAAGAAAGAGGTTGTTTGCCTTTTATGATCTTCATATTTCATATTGGCTGGTAAAGTTTTATTACATTTCTTAAACTGCATTCACAAATTCGTATGGTGCTATCTTGAATTCATGATGACGATTTTACATTTTATCTCATCGCATGTTGAATTCCCGCATATATTCACTGGATATAAGGACATGGCAATGTTCCTGTTCTTTTCGAGAACCTTATGCTCCGTTTCAACAGTGAGGACTAGAATTATATTGAACTTCTAGCTATTTTGGCGGATTTTTATTCAATTTCTCCTTCCATAGTTTCACTGGCAATAGAAAGTTGACGGAGGAATCCACTGCACTGTTTACTGTCACGAATGTCCTTTTACAAGGAAGGAGAAGAGACCATAACCCGGCAGGTCATAGAGGTGTACTTCAAACAGGTACTTCTATGGGTATAGAAGTAGTCATCATCATCCAATTTGCGGATAACTCATCCAACACATCGGATGTATTGAGAACAAGAAACAGTCCCCAGCCTTCACAGTAAAATCAGTAGTCTTCTCTACTCTGTCTCAGTCACATTCGTTTCAGTACCCAGTTTTAGTGATAAAATTGTCTTTTCAATTTTGTTTCATTCTATCGAATAGACAGATTTAGAGTATGAGATTGAAAGCATGGCAGCGATGGAGTGAAGTGTCAATTTATAGTAATAGAACAGTAATTGATGGTAGAAGGTAGAAGTTGACTACGATAGCTGAGCGCGTTTATATGTCGAGAGGATCGATAATCGAAGGAGCAGAGAGCATATTAATATGTTTTAAGAGCGTTTGAGAGAAAAACAAAAGGCTAGTAAAATCTCTTCTTCTATTTTGTTAAATAGCAAAACGTTTTCAAGCAAAATGTCAATCGAATGACTTCCCGATAGAACAGGCTGTGAAGCGAAACGGTACGAGAATGAGAAATTATGCTTTCGTTTCATCTTCTCTTTTTATTTAGTTTCGGTATCGACCTTAGTATTTACTCGGGTATACGTTTTACACTCATTATACAGACTGTTTTCGTTTTGAGTTAATCCATCTTGGTTACTTAGACGATGAGATTTATGGAGACTAGTGTGTATCAGTGATCTTGATTTATAGGAGCTCCTGTGTATCGATATGGATTATAGGAGACGTTGTGTCTCACAGTAGTGCTGAGTTGTATATCTATTTTGCTAATTTATTTTAGTATAATTTCATGTTTTCGTTTCGGTTTATTTCAGTTTTATATTGCAATTTTAGTATTGATTCTAGTTTTTTTAATGATTAGAAGTATCTTTTTTCATTTATATTTATTATGATTATTATGTCTTAATGACTGTTTAACCTGAATGGGATGATGTGGTGTAACGGGCATTCCCAGTTCTATTGGCTTCGGTGCTCATCATTCCTTTTTTTCACGAAGCGTGACCAATTGGCCACGTTCCCGTCACGATTCTCCATGTTACTCGCGAGCGGGCGAGACAAGGAAATAGATCTCCAAACCACGAGTTCGATCTCCACGCAACGTATCCTTTTTGACGATGGGATAACTACTGTACTGGATACAGTGATTCACTGTCCGTCATGCATTGTATGATCCACCTACCGCCAACCGGCGGCGGGTAGGACGTAGTTAAAGGGGGTTTTCACACTTTGACGTCTCTATTTTAATAAGGCAAGCAACTTCGAGACTTAATCTACCCCCGAAACTTGCATTTCGTTCAAGACAACGAATCCTTTTCGGCCACGATATTCATCCTATCTCGCTTGCGATAGTCATCCAACAGCACCTTACACGTGCCACTTTTGGTCCAACTCACCTTACGTCATGTTTTGTGTCCATTGTCTTACAAGCGTGACAAAGATCGAACTCCGGCCTTCGCACATCGTACCTCGCCGACCGCGGTCGTGGCAAGTAATAATACTCACCACCCTGCGCATTCGTCTAGCGTCACCTGACAACTTTAAACCTTCCCCTTTTGGTGGAGTACACAGCCGATACAAACTACTGCAAAAAGAGGACCTCGAATACCCTTAGTGAAGTTCTCCTTCTATCCGTTCTTTGTGAAATTCATTGCACTACAGATGAGTCAATAGACGACATGTATGTTATTATGACTGATATTAATCAATCTGCTTGTCGCTTCAGGCTGATAAGAAGTTATTGAAATCGAATCATAGTCTGCCGTTGTGCATTGTGAGTTGATAATGATCACAGAGGAGACTTCTTTCCTTCGTTCCAGGGTCTGAAAGATTCTGGCTCCCGGGTATCTAAATCATTTGATTTACATTCTTGCCCTCGAATTCTTATCGGATTAAGTTGACGTTGGCTTTGATTAATTTGTCGATACTATTCCTTTGAGTAGATAGTGATCTGAATAGATAGTTTTAGTCTACAGAAATCGTTGGGTTGACAGTTGTGTTTAGTACGGTAGACAATGAACGATCTAAGACTTTTCCTTCGCATATTGCCTCGATAACAGCCACTGGGTGCTGGCGAAGCAGTTAATCGGCGCAGCTGAAATAGTGGCTGTATTTCAGCTGCCTCGATTGATATTACAGGTCGTTTAGCTTTATGAGACGACCACGAGAACAAATGAAAGTCGGAATCGGTACTGAATGTACCGAATTGTATTACAGCAATGTAGCATAGTTCACCATTGTCGCACGGTCTTCCTGCATCACTGAATACAAAAATGGATGGATTGCTGTCAGCTATTGGTTGATTGAATGAAAGTGTTATGCCTCGTCTTTTTAGTTGAAGAAAATCATTTGATTGTTATATTATTGTTTCAACTGTCTCTGTTGGAGCTAGTGGTTTCACTTGTATGCAGAACTGAGTACAGAATAAGGACGTGGTTGTTTCCAAGCAACTAACAGAACTGTTTAGAGAATCAAAGGTGTGTTTCTATATGCAATTAATAGGTTCATAGGGTTGTTGACGTCGATAGCGAGATATTTTGTGTGGTCCAAAGAGTCTAGTTTTTTATCACCATTAATCTGAATCGAGAAGTCTTCGTGCTGAATGATGTTGATTGAGAAGAATCATAGATTTCTAGGAGCATGTGATACAGTTCCAAACTTGAACATGTTGTCGACTTTGCTGATGATTTCGTTTACAGCAGAAGGATTACCAGTTATTAGGATATCATCTACTATATTAGCTAGTAGACATATTGATATACCATTTGACTTTATATAAAATAATTGAGGTGTCAGCGTGTTGAGTAAATCTAATATCGATTAATGAATAATCATACATGACCTGCCATTTGGCATTGGAATTTACTAAACCATGAGTGGAAGCCATTACGATCCACAGGAAATTACCACGATATTTGGATTCTGGTGGAGAAATTCCATAAACATCCCTTGTCGCTTATCCAGTCTCAGGGAATGCTTTCTTGACATCTATTTTGGATAAATACCACAATTTTACAGGTGCACTAGATATAAGAAGTATCATTCCAACAGAGCTTCACATCGAGCAGTCGTAGCGCATCTCATCACGTATCGAGTATTCATTGCTGTGAGGAGCGATGTAAACCTTCAGTTTTAAGCTTTCGTCATTATTTAGTTTGACCTTGAAGATTACATGTGAGTTGATAATTTTGGATTCTTTTCGAATTTTAATGATTCGTATGTATGTGAATATTTTCTTGAAGTCACGCTCTTCAATGTCGAAAGCAAGCGAGATTTGTGCTGACGGAAAGGCTTGTGCACGATATTTTAGATATTTCAGAAACGTTTTGTTTTCAAAATGATCAAGCATCGACTGAAGTACCGACTGAGCGTTGATTGCAAGGCTGGTTGCAGAGGCGGCTGAAAGAATGTTGGTTCCATTACCATTACTAATGGTAATCGTAGTATCATGATCTGAAAATTAATAGCGCAATTGTTCCTTGTTAATATTAAGTTTTTCTTTATATCCATCGTCATACCTAATGTTTTGGTCACCATTTCCATTTCTGGATTCTACAGTACCGGGATATAACTCGTTTTCGAGTTGCCAGTATACGGCAATGCGATCGTTAATAGCAGGGGTTACTTGTGTATAATCTGTTGAATAGCTTTATTCATTATTGTCAGTTTGGTGTTGGCGTGTTGCTTTTATTGATACCAGAATCGATGCTGTTGATATTGGGTTCCACACCTTTCGAAGCCAGATATTTTAATACTTCATGTATTTCGTCTTCTAATTTGCCGTTTGCTTGTCTCATTAGTTCTGCAAGTGAGTCTTGAAAGGGAATGACGTATATTTTCCACTGCCACAGGCATCTTACTTCCATTGGATCTAGGAAGTGTCACACTAAAGGTGTCTTTGTCGAATTCCAAAACATTGCGGGCAGAGAGCCAGCATCCGCACTTTTGTTTTCCAGTTTTGACGTACACCTCGACAAGATCACCTGTGACAAAGTATGATGGAGGGCAACGATTTGGTTGGTAGTATCATGTTGAGCTTGCGTTTGACCTGTACTTGTTTCTTGGCTTCGATTAGGTCTGGAGGGATTGATGATACACTGGATGAGATGGGTCTACTATAAAATTTTTCCATTTCGTAGGCTGATAGCGTGATAGACCAATATACGTCATTCGAGCTGCGAAAGGATTTCTGTTTAAGCATTGAACTTGACAGGTTAGAGTTGGAGTTCTTGAGTCTAACAAATATGCTTCTGATAATGTTACGTTTGGACTCAAGGACATTTTTGTGATGTCTGCATGGTGGGAGAGCTTTAAATATTGATCCAGAATCATTGACGGACTTTTTAAGGTATCATTGTTGAAAGCATCGTCGCCAATGATTAAGTCATGCACCCAGAATTTACTGAACTATATGGCTTCTAGAGATAAACACGCATGATTTAAAGCTGTGTTTAGTACAGTCAATGCTGCAAAGAATAGAGTGCTCACATCCATGATGTGAATCAATTGTTGTCCAATGAGGTAGATGTGATCGCCACATACTACGTCATTTAGGTCTCTATTAAAGAGTGAAATCGAAACATTTCTAGATGATTGGGGTAATGATGCAGCTTTACGGTGTCTGAAGCTGATACTGTAGACTAAACTTGATCTTCGACGGCCTCTGACCACAAGAGGTTGCGCGATAGTAGAGTTTTTACATCTGAATAAGTTTCGTGTCCGCAGAAAACGTTGTGCACACTATCTACGACCTTGCATGTAGTAGATGGAGGGTAGTTGATGATTTTAATTGATAAAGCTTAGAGTACATCGGGTTCAGATTGACATGATAATAGTGACAGTAGCAGGTAAGTGTGCATATAGTATCAGACTATTGGAAGATGTATGCGTTCAGTACCATGACCAGTAACAATCATTCCTGTGTTCACCAGTTGCATAATATTGGAGCGGCTTGTTATGTTTCCACCAATGACCCATTCAGATGAGTATTTGAGTATATTGGGACGTATATAAATGCCAGTACCACATGTAGTTGTAAGCTGGATATTATTAGAACCTATGTTTGGTGAGATTCACTAGCATGATCTCCAAAACCGTATTGCTATAATTGGAATTTTCTAATTAAACATGATAGCGGATCTATTATAGATTACCGGCGTAAGAGTGAGCTGAGAGCGCGTAGTTCTGTTTGGCCGATTGCTCTTTACGGCACTCCGTTGTCGATCATAGGACCGTTACCAGATGTTGTGCTTGATTCTGAATACATCTGATTTATAATTACTATATTTGCCATATTGAAAGTGATGCAACCAGTTTGTCCATTATTGGTGCCATTTTGATGTTGGTGCGAAATCCGTTATTTCGCTGAGAACGATTTCTATTAGCGTTTCAAGATGTGGTGTTCTCACTGGATGCAATCGTCTTGTTTCCGGGAATGAATGCCTACTTCCAAGACGTGAATGTGTACAGATGGCCCATCGCATAATTCATTTTTTAAGCAATAAGGCCGGACATTCATTGTATGTAGTTACGTACAGTTCCGGGAATTATATCGAAAAAATTATATGAGCCGCGATTTTGGGCATTGTTGGGATTTCTTTTTATTTTATTTTAATGAGAATTTAATGACAGCAGTGCGTTTATCGCCACCAGCAATGGCGAAAATATGAATTTGAAGTCAAATTGACAATAGCAATGTAAGTCGTGTAGGAATTGAATGCCGACATCCAACAGGTGAAATGGTGCAATCCATCTTTTTTTATCAAATATTTCCATTGGTTCCCCCCCTCAGGGGTAGTAAGGTGTATAGATCGGTCATATTAGTTATTTATTTTTGATGACGTTATTTATTGATAAATGACGTCACCTACAGTCATTTTTGGATTTTTAAAGGTCATTTTTGATAGGGCACAACACACTAGCATTTTGAATTTGAAATTTTTCAATCTCAAGAATCAAATTATGTAACATAATACCATAGCCATGTCGTTTGTTGCCATCAGACATTGGTAAATGGCATGCATTTTGGTTCCGGGGAGAAGCAAGTTTCCGTGGCGCACAACAGTACACAGGTTTTGCGAGTGCTCCCGAAGAAGCAAACTTCAGCATTTGAGAAGCTCGTTACCCGCCTTTATTGTTTTGAAATCGCACAGGTTGACATGGACAACGTCTTGGACAGAGTTCAGGTCGAAAGACTTGAGGAAGACGACCTCGAAATGCTTCTGACAACCGAGGAGCTAGAATAAAATGTTTGGGAAATTACAGAGCCAAACAACATTAAATGTTGAAGAATAAAAAGCAATTGATTCTTTTGTGTTCAACGAAAACAGCGAACTGTAATTATTGGGTAGAATTAACGACAAATAAATGACCACATCACTTAAATATATTACATGAATGACGTCATTTTGGTCTCATTTTTTATTAATAAAGAAACAGCCAATCTATAGTGAGGGGGGAAACACTGAAAATAATTTATACCAATTTAATTAAAAACAAATGTTTAGTCCTATTTGATCAAAAATCAGTCTACAATGGTTTAGTAAACCATTGCCGACTTCTCCCTCTCTTTTTCGTCAACTCCATCTACTCTAGAGGTGATTTCAATGGTTTCTGTAAGGACGGTACGAGGTATGGTGGGGATGGCGGGGTGGGAATCGTCTCATATCGTGTGTTTCCCATCCTGTTCTTCCTTCGGTAACCGGGATTTTTGTTTAGAAACGAAAACTGAGCCAAGTATTTGTTGATGTTTTGAGATGAATTCCTGACCTTATACATCAACACCGTTATGTTTTTCTCTTGCTGCATAAGGTATTTAGAACAGGAGGACCACATCGGGACGTAGTGGAGGCGTAATAGTACTACGCTCGTCCGGTGGAAAGTACGATATGTAGTACATCTGCTATATTTGACAGTACGGGCGTAGTACCACTATGTCTGTACTACTAATCCTGAATTTTTTCATAATTAAGCGGCGATTGTCATAAAAAACGATACGAATTAGACTTTGTTCTTTAAATAATTCTATTATTGGAAGAATGAGGTTTGATTTGTACGGTTTGTTCTGATTATGGTCCCTCCGAATGCTGTAAACTTTTGTTATTGAGTATTGTGTTTGGAGAAAAGGATGAAGAACAGTCATTGACAAATGAATGGATGTAATATTGTGGTAAATGTAACATGTTTGCTGTTTGGGGGAAATAAGATTGCATAGTGTAACAGCCTAAACGTTCCCTTTTCTTACAAGTTTATTTATTTTTGCACTGCACAAAATGAAATAGTTGAAGACCTTTGGAAATGAGTTAGGTGTACCAAAAGTCTAGAATGAGTTATGCATGATAAATCTAAAATTAAAAAGCTGAAAAGGAAATAAAATAACTAATCGGCCTCAACATGATGAATATGGTCGTCACTGTAATCAAGGAAAAGTTTGCTGCCCCTTACAATAGGAAATAAAGTCTTTACCTCTAAAGTCTGGTACGAAGTTACTGCTTCATCAGTTCTCAACTTCGTATTTTGCACGGACATGCAATTTTGTACGGTTCGATTCTTGGCTCATTCCGTACAGGATGATTTATCACCGGGGAGATAGTTTCAATCTTTAATGTACCTTGTCATACAACAAGGAGCAGAAAAGATTCAACATATTTTCATTTTCACATCGGCACCAGTAAAAAGATGCAATTTGCAGCGTACTTGAGAAACTAGTTCTTCGTTGCAGAAAGGCAACCCTCACCATATGATTTCGCAATTGAATTGCTGCCACCTAAATTGCCATGAACGAATGTCTCATAGTAGTAGCCGACAATGGTACCTTTAGGGAACGGTCTGTCTGTGAAAACTCCTGAACCAGCCTTTTCGTGTTTGATCATTAATGGCTGAAATGTCAGTCCCAAAGCACCAGCTTCCATTGCACTCAACGCCTCTTTTGGTATTCCATCAAGAGCGAACTTCCATGACATTTTTTACTTATTCCACTGTATTGCGGTGCTGTTCTTGTATAGTTCCAGATACCCGAATAACTGTGAAATTAAGTGCCGCATATATTTCGGGAAAGTCTGATCCATGGGAACTCCAGTGAGAATATCCCATACGTCCATTCTTCTTTTGACTTCAATTCCATTCAATTATTTCAGTAATACTGTGGAATGAAGCCTATCATGATCCGTGTCGTCAATATTTGGATTGGGATTCAGTAATTGACGAGCAAAGAGTGGAATCAAGGGAGTCGTAGAATGCTCTAAACAACTATCATCCTTATCACAACCAACACATTTTCTGTTTTTACGCAGAAGCATACATGCTATTTTCACAGAAAATTTACCGGTGCGAGGATCCACAACCAAATAGCCTGGTTTCGTAAACTTCTCGATGATATCCATCACCTATTGTCTTGATTTTTTCTCCGATCGGAGCATTTCCCGTAGGCCCATTTTTTGGTGTGTGGCTGGAGGTAGATTTTTCCGCTGTTAGGGACTTTTGTAATGCTGTTCATTTCGTTGCAAGTGCCCTGATGAACAGTGTGGATTATACCTGGACGTGTGCTGTTTTTTTCCAAGGCATATTTGAAAACCATACCATTCTTCCAGAGATGCACTGCTTGTTCAGCTACAGAGAGATGAGACAGTATTTGTAACTTGGGATCAGAATTATAGTAACCTCTTTTCTTTGTGTAATGGAGTGGAATTTATTCTACTGAGAACTTTGGTCCTTCTAGTTCATCTTCATCATTGTCATCATCACTGTCATCCGCTTCTTTTACCTCGACACATTTTCCAAATTCTGGTGACTGGAAGAGGTCAACCCAAGTTGAAAACTGCAATGCGGAGCAAAAAATGTGGGCATGGTTCCGGTTGGAGACAACCTTTCAACAGAAAGTCATGGAATATGCCATGTATTCATCATTTAATTGACCGTGATTTGAGTTTGCAAGTTCTTGATCGAAACTCGTATTTTACGGAGGGTCAGTGAGAATTATATCGACCTTCTGTTTGCACGCAGTCGTAGCAGGAACATGACTTCTTCATTGATTTTTTCAACTTGTCCAAATGATGTTGTCTAACTTCGGATAGGATGTTGGAAGTTGCTGGTTCAAGATCATCTTCATCTTGCACGTTCGGGTCGTTCTCGTAATGATCTGACTGTGGTGGTGAAGGCACCTCTGGTTCCATGAAATTTCCAGTTACTTTTAATTTTTTTGGTAACCGTCCCAAATCTTTGGAGCTGGAATGTCGTCCTCTCTTTGCTGTACCTGCTGTTGACTTTGTGTCCAGTGATGCAGACGTTCGAATAGTTGGAGGTGTTGATGTTGGATTAGACTGTAACGTCACAGCTGAATTGTCAGGCACGTCGATTACCGCTGATGTGTCAACTTCTGGAACGTCGATGTTTAATTCTGTTGGGATTCTGGGAGGTTTTCAAATCATTGTGGGATTTCTGAACTGTCTTCTTTGAAGATTAATGTTTGCATGAACATGGCTGTTTCCATATCGAATTCCGATTCGTACATCGAAACGTTGAAGAATATTTCTCCCATTATTGCAAAGAAATATGTTGTGATGAATCGGTAGGCCTGATACTATTGTTTGCTTCGGTTCCAAGCTATAAGACATACAAAATTTTGGTCAATGACGTGGCCAAAATCTTCTGTGGAGGCATCCTTTTGAGTTAAAAGAGAGAAACGATTAAGCCTGGAAGAAATTTGTATGAAAGTTGATGTTGTACAATCGTAGTACATATTGGTAGAAAACATTGTTCTAGCCGGTGACATGTTCAATAATTTTGCAAGTCGATCCCAAGCTTTAAAAATTGTTTGACAGACGAACTCAATCCTCGTACTGGTAAAGTGTTTAATGACAACAAATTTATTTGTTTTCTAGCCCGCAAGAAGATTAGATAGAAGAGTAACATTATGGAATTACAGCATACTCTCAAACGTTGATGGCGTTGACTTGTTGAATGGAATATTTATCGGACATTTGGATGTTGATTGGATGATCATGTGAAAGAATGTTGGACAGACCAAGAAGCTTGTTGATGTCTTCATTCTTTCCAATAGGTTGTTGAACATTTACAGTATTCTGCCATGTCGGCATGCGAATTTGTGGATAGAAAGGGCTGCACGAGCAATTTTCCTGATCTACTGCGTCCCCATTTCCGCAAGAACCTTATCACCATCAGCCCCAGACGACTTCAATACGGAACAAGTCAATGTCTTCTTTCTCATTTTCGCTTTATATTCAATTCTTTTTGAAATATGCTTGCATGTTGCGTCATCACTTGACCAAACCCACTTCAGATATCCTTGAAGGTCTAAATTCTTGTAGTTGAACTTAACCTTGAATATATTTGATTCGAAACTCTGAAGGAAAGTGAGGAGAAGGAATCGGGTGAATTCGGTTTCCGTTGACGATTACAAGGAAGATGTAGTAGAGGACATATTTGTTGACGACAACTTATTGAATACAGAGTAGAGTCCGAAAATTGGATGGATGAAGATAAAAATTGTATCGACCTCTTTGCTAGAAGTAAAGTTGAACGAAGAAGGATATATTTCGTAAGATCCTTATTCGATGCTTCTTTAAATGTTTGAACCAAATACACGGAAAAAGGTCATACCTGAATATGCGTCTAATGACTTCTAAGTAATTGAGAAAGCAGGTGACGGAAGTGGAAGCAAATAATTATGGATGATCGGGCGTCGTCGTTGAGAAAGCAGGTGATGGAAGTGGAACAAATTATGGATGATCGGGCGTCGTCGTTGAGGTAAGCGGACGTGCACAACCACATAGAGGGATGTGAAATAATAATGAAAAGATTATTTGTAATCAAAAACTTATTAAAAAAATGAGAAAAATTTCCAACTCCATGTGGAGTTCGGAATTTTGCAAATTTGTGTAACGCAAACGGTCGTGAACAAATAATGAATAAATATTGGAATAGCTTACACCTGGAATTTTCGATGCGCCGGCACCAGACACCCCATCCTCCTAGTACATGGAACGGGGTGTGGTTGTTACTGTAACGGCATAGCATGCTGTTATAATAACACCCATACGACTATACCGTAGTAATAAGAAGCATACAATTATACGTTATCACAACAACCGGAAAATTGAAACGAGTCATATGTATATAACGAGTCTACTATATATTGTACGGTTATGTCAGTCAACTTTCAAAGTTACTCAACAGTCAAGTAATCCTCTCTCAACTGTGTTCACAAACCTCGTTATCATCTTCATATTAATCAACCTATTAATCAACCAAGTTCAGTTTTTTTCTTTTATCCATTACAAAAGGCATCGCAAAAGGCAATTCAATAAGAAATGGCATCAAGGGCAACCCGTCCATCTATAGCAACGAAAAGGCTTATGCATGGTATTCTCAGCGTGAACGGAGAAAAAGCGTTTCATCAAACCGTTCTTCGAGCTGAGTTTGGAGACGATAAGTCTGTGAGGGGGGTTGTTCCGTTCGTCACCGTTCATCTGTATTGTCCAAATTCTCAACATACGAACACGTACAACAAAAGTAGTGGGAGAGAATTGGATGTGCAACCAGTTCTTGTGGGTACTGCAATTGTTAGAGGGGTTCCAGATGGTTACGGAGAAACTGTTGTTTGGAAATGGCAAGGATGTAATGATGACAATTTAGATAGGATTATTGTGGAGGATGTGCAAATAGCCAAAGATTATAGGAACACTGCATATCCTTATTTTTGCTCAATTCGGGGCAGAACAATCCAAAGGTTCTGGGTGACATGCTTGAAAACATTGCAATCTACGCATGGGACATTCAAGCCATGAAAGTAATTGAGATTCAAAGACATGGTGCTGATGATGATGAAGAAGACAGTCCTTCGATGATGAAGGACTTTCATGTCATCAATTACCACACAATAGAAATTTGGGTCAGACGTAATCAGGTGAGAACTGTGAAGAATCCACTACGGGACGTGAGTAAAGATCATCGTGATGAGTTCGTCAGAACGTTTCAAGATGAGCAATATCAGGTTTTATTTGGAATAATTTCGGTCACATTTCAGAAAGAAGATGTCAGCCGTGGTCGATATACGAATATATCGGAATTATGCGATATAGTCGAGGGGAGGTCTGAATTGAAGAACGGTAAATTTTTAGTGGTTGTGGACGGTCTCCATCGTTTTGCAGCACTCCAAATACTAAGCAGTCGGATGGATGCAGAAGTGAACTGGACGAAGGGTCATATAAGAGTGGCTCTGTTGGTAAGGAAAGATAGTCAAGTCATGACCTCTTGGGAGGTTATCATTCTAAGTCGAACGAAAAATATATCTTCATCAAAAACAAAAGAGGACTCGTCATTCATGGACCTGATGAGCAGCGTAATTCAATATGCTGATGAGTTCTGTGACGAGTACAAGACTTCGTTTGAAGATGTTCGGGTGAAGGATATTGTGCAGGACATGGAAAGGATAAATTTTCTGGACATGAAAAGCACATCGACGTATGAACGTTATGCACGCGTTTCAAAAATGTTTTGCAGGTTCAAGAGTGTAATTACGCGAATCAAGACAATCAAACAGTTTTATGCCGGCCAAGAATCTGGAAAGAGTGGTTTTACGTACTTGGACAGTCGTATTCTGACACACGGAACAGAGGAGGATATACTGCTGCTTTTGGATGGTGTCGAAGCTTACTTCGTAAACCGCAGTAAAGGTATGTTCGACGCAAATATGTTCTACCGCGTTGTTAATGCGTTTATAGAAGCAATGCATAAGTTGTTTTACCAAATAAATGATGGGGGATGTAACCTGGAAGAAGAAATTCCAAAAACAATGAAGCAACTGATGCAAGTGGTAATTCCGGAAACAAAATCAAGAATTCAATCTATCCACAGCATATTTTGCAATCAACTCAAGCTATTCGAGTATTTCCAAGGGAATAAGTCCGCAAAATTGGTGACTCTTGCGGCCCCACAACATGACAGACTTGTGAAGAAAATATGGAGTTACATTTTCAGAGAAGAAGAGGAAAATGCAAATGGTACGGAAGGAAATGCTAAGAACAATGTTTCTGGAATGGAGGTGCATGGAGAACATGCAATCACAACAAGCAGGAAGCGGAAGCAACGCGAACCCCTTGTTATCGACAGTGATGATGAGAGCGAACCGCCTGAGAAATCCGTATCGAAGAAGAATTCAAGAGAACCGCAAGAAAAGAAGATTGGAAAGAAGACTTTATTGGAAGAACTGTTCTCACCGATAAATGTCAAGAACGCAACGGAAAACAGCGGAAAATCTGTATCAACAAAAAGGGCAAACACTTGGCCTGAGTCCATGCAGGCTCGAAAAAAGCAAAAGGGTATCGAGGCATTTGACAACGCCCCGTCTCCAACTATACACCCGCATGGATGTAGCCTCAGGAAACGGATTATGCTTGCACGTTGTAGAGATGTCGTGACAATAGAGCACATGTTGCTTCATCGAAGACGCCACCTTCCAAATGGATGGGATGATATTGAAAATGCGGAGAAGAAACTTAAATCCAATATGAAATCTGTAGCTCCGATGAGGTGTCCAAATTCTTCTACGAGCAGTGAATCGAGAGTCATTGGCGATACGAATACATTGTTGAGATCGGAGTTAATACCAGAACATCATCGTGCTCATATCTTTTCTAATTATAATCAGATATTGGAACTCAGAAATTTGGCATGGACAGGGGCTGCATAAAAGCAATTAAAATTAATGGAATTTAGTTCCAATTATCCGGACAGTGATATATGGATACAGGCTGCGATAGATGACAACTCGGGTTACGAAATAGTGTTTTCCAGGAAAAAAAACAGTTGGAAAGTGATTGGTATTGCATTCTGGATGGTATGTCTGATCCATTCAATCTTGAAGAAGAGTCGAGGAAGGCCTGTGTGACTGCGTTTAACGAAGAAAGGTAATTTCCGACACAAACAATTGCAGAATTCTTCAATGAGATTAAAACATGGTTTCCAGGAGAAGAAGCGTTGATCAGTGAATCTAATAGGGATAATTGGAGTCCGATAATAAACACTTGAGAGTCTGGACATGATGAAGAAGATAGGAACAAAGGGGTTGGACGTTACTCCAGTACAAGAAAATTATTGGAGAATATATTTGAACCTCATCGAGACAACGTTTGGTTGGCCGAAAGGCACTCAAAACTGGACTTATGGATTGGTTGGATGTGTGCTTTGCTGGATGTAGATAATCAATGTACGTGGCGGACTGAAATTACGAACGGAGGGGGACGTTTCCTTCTTACGGGAAAGGGATGTTCACCGCAACACGGCCATGATGATTTAGACGTGAGAGAGACCGGATCCCCTGAATATTTCATGATTGCAAAAGCTACCGAGCCAGTCTCTCCATGGATAGCACCAGGATCCCAGAGATATGTTCATTTAAGTGATAATTAAAAAGAACGAATTGCGATTTGTTTGGAAATGGAACTAATAGAAATTCCGCCTCAATCTATTTTTATTAAACATGGATATGTGCAATACGCTGGAGCAGGATGGAACGGTACACACTGCCTTAGATATCATATGTACGTAATCCCTGAGGGAAGTGACTTGAGAGAAGCAATTTCATATGCGTATGGTTGGTAGTTCAGACGAAGAAGTGACATTAATCCTTCAAACATATCGCAACATTCAAGTAGTCCGTCTCAACGTGGACAGAACGACGATGACGATGACAATCCCGATGAGATAAAAAATGATAACGATGGCGATTTGCAAGATTGGGTCATGGGGGAGGCTGATGAACCATAGTTGGGGTGAAGTTTTCCATCTAGAATAATTCAATTTTGCTTAGCTCTTCTTATAAACAATCCCTGACTTTAAAAATGCAATGAAATAAGTAATGACTACTTCTTGTACTACTTCTTTTCTTTGAATAGTATGCAGATCCATGTATTTTCAATTTCTCCATCCTGTCCAACTGAATACTTCCCTATTGGCCATGGTCATCGAAACAAATTTAATATATTTTGAAAAAAAACTCCAAACACTGTTTGGAGATGTGGCACATAACACATATATATATATATATTTTTCCGATTATTATACATATGTTAAACATGTTGTATTAATGTTTACCTTTTT
>JAULBU010106952.1:0-26095 GCA_032358235.1 Odonthalia washingtoniensis
GTTGTTCCTTCCGACGATGATTAGTCGTCCTCGGGCTCGTTCGGACCTGGTTTTCGTTAGTCTGGTTGATTGTCTCGTTAGAGCGCAAATCGAGTGTGAAGGTTGTTCTTTACTAATGTCTAACTGTCTTTCTGATTGACATTTCCTTCATCGAGATCCAGTATGTATACTGGTTTCTGCATCCTTCTTGAAATTAAACTAGTACAGACACGTGTACGGAGAGATGCAGTATTAGTTAATCTGACGGTGGAAAATGATTCCGTACGTGGAATATTACACATGTCTGGGATCGAAGTAGTCTGAAGGGAAATGCAGACACATGTACGGGGAGAGATACAGTGTTAGTTGTCCTAACGGTGGAAAATGATTCCGGACGTGGAATATTACATGTGTCTGGGATCGAAATAGACTGAAGGAAAATAGCGTGTGTGTCGTAGCTAAAATGATGAGTCGAAGAATACAGAATACTGGCAACCAATGTTTGACAAATGTGTTTTCATTATGGAATACTGTTACCAAATACAGTGTCAGGTTAGTAACGTCTAGGTGTGGGTTACAGTGGTGTTGTTCTCGGGTTTTCGCCCTGTTATGTTCACGGAATGTCCATTCTTATTTTATATCTTGAGTAAGCATGTGTTAAACCGGATGCATCCGCTTCTGATGATATTGCGTTCATCTTATTGAAGGAAGTTGTTCACCCCCATAGTTATCGTCATCGTTTTTTCTTGCTTGTATTGACCATTCCCTATTGATTCATAGTACTTTGCGCTTCGCCTGCTGCGCCTTCTCTTCCATCGTATTATCATCATTTGCGCATCAAATCGTCGGTTTTCAGTCTTCTATCTCCTCCTAATGTCATCGTCATCTGCCAGTGTCACGCGAACCGATGAAATCCTCTGATTTATATCGATACCGCTTTAGGTGATCAATTGTTGTACTACCATCTCTACAATTTAATCTACATACAGGTTTTCTCACTAAATAATACTGACCCATCTCGAAAGTATCATACGTACCCCTAGAGTACTTGAATGACTTCACATTACAGGCACGGTTTTCATTACAATCAAACTGAAATTTATCAGTTCTTCCATATCCACGAGCTTCTTCCCCCGTCCTGTTGTATTCGCAGCTTTCCATTCCATTTATTTATTATTCTGCGGGTTTATACAAATGAATTCAAGAACCGTGTTCCTCACCCATTCGTCATACGTCAAGGCATCTACAATGTCCTCACGTACAATTTCATCGAAAAACTCGTCTTAGTTACAAAAAGTTCCACATGCCGTTTGGAAACAGAAAAATGACTGTGAACCATGTTCTTACTGCCTTGCGAATATGGTTGCAGAATTCCCATCGGTTTAAAATTATGCTCTCGACATAATACTGCAAGGAATGGCGGAAGCGTGTAATTTTGATAACAACGTGTATTTCCCGTTACGAACGTAAATTTGATTATAAAGGCAATTGCTTCCTCAACCTAAACATAAGCGCCTCAATTATGGACATTGTACCAATAGGGTCTTCGGAGTATCATTTTGAACAATATGATCTAGAAAAAGATTGACAACCCATCCTTCGGTTGAACCCCCCGTGATGTTCCCTCGGTATCCCCATCTCTGAATCGTTCTCAACAAGCTCCCTGTAATTAAAATTAGCCCGTTTCCCCGTTTTAAGGCCTCCATTTCCGGAAATTAACTTATTGTTTGATTCCTCTTGGTCTGCCTCCTTGTAGAAATTGGCTGACCCGTGCCACGACATTCCAAGTTTCCCAGAACATAGCTGTGTGCCTTCCAGATGCCTTAGTGGCATCAGATTCATATTGTAGTCGCAATAAAAAATAGTAGCTTCCCCTGATGTAAATTATTCACCTCACTCGTAACTTCACTGATTCTCTGATTTTGTGCATATGAATGATGGAAGTGAACCATGTACAATTTTATTTATTTTTTCGATTCTTCAACTTCTTCCCTTGTCTGGTTGTTTAGTTTTCTGCACGAAATCAAGCACTTCTGCAATAACTACAAAACATGCCTGGCATTGCTGACATTTTACATCTTTCTCTACAATCTCAGTTCCATACAAAAGTGCGAATGTTTGATCATGAAATGTGTTTCCTTCCTCTCTGTCATCAATATGAGTAATGAAATCATACTTCAATAAATCATTGAAAGTATCTATCTTCAGATTCAGTTTATTGCTTTCGTTGCCATTACGCACACTTGTGTCCACAATTCTCCGTATAATATTTAGATTGGTGTATACCAGAATAGAAAGAACGTAGTCAATACATTCCTTTCTTTTTATCTCGCCCTTCGTTAAAGAAGATTCTATATACATGAAAACTGTTGTATATAATTAGGCTTCTTTCATTTTGCCTCTGTTTTCCGTATTGCACTTTATTCTTTTCTTTCAATTTTTGTGTCAGACTCAGCACCATCAGTCTGAATTTGAATATAATTTTGAACCTGAATATATTAAATATTTATAGAACGTTCTTTATTCCTCTTCTCGTCGTCGTCAGTATTGGACTCATCTGAAGAAAAATTTATATCTTCAAATTCATTCAAACTAGAATCATTGCCACTTCCTGAATATTCTTAACCGATATTAATTTTTTATCAATTGAGCTACTTTCCTCCAATTCTAATGTTGGGAAATTTGTTTCATCGAATGAAACATATTCATACTTAATAATTTTATTATTATCTAATCTTTCAACTGTAATCATACTGTGATCATTACATTCTAAACCTATATTGCTGGTGCAGCTCTCTCGTGAACTTTAGATTTTGGAAAATTATCATATACAAACGTAGAATAACCAATAACTCTCACATACCCAAGATTTGGATTTCTTATCAGCAAGACAATCAAAGAGTGACAAATTAATTGTGGAATGAGGAGTTCGATTTTTCACATATGTTACAAAATCAAGGGAATATTTCACATATCTAGTGGATGATATTTTCTGTTCCAGAAGTATCCGTACTGGGTCTAGCCATGTTCTAACGAATCATTCTTCAAATGGATTATGTTGCGGTGTATGCGGTGTAGTATCTGTATTTATTGAAAATCGGATTGTCCAGGCGCCCCATCGCCATATGTATGCATACGTGCAACTCCAGTTTTGATTTCATTTTGTACGTATGATAATAATTTTATGTTGCAAAATTGCCTCAACTGCGTTGGGTTTAAATTTAAGACCAACAACATGATTAAAAGGAGATAAATGATCAATAAAATAACGAGGAAATTTTGCGCTACTGTAACTTTAGAAATTGGTCCACTCAAATCAGATTGCACTCTATCCCCTTCACTCTTCCCATCAACAACATGAAACCTCAGGTAAGTCTCATTTTGATGATGTTAAGTATGCAGCGGGGAAAGTGCTCTAAGATACAAATAAATCTTTTGAAAGAATTATTTGTAGCAAATAGGATCAATACGCGCGCACCGTGTACTCGGTATTTACCACGTGCGATACCAGAGATGCGATGGACTTCAAAGTACTTCAGACCTGCGATATGTAAAGGGTGCTGAAGTGTACCAAGGATATAAGTCAAACAGTTCTCCTACAGAGAGCGGACTTTATAATAATAAACATATCTCGCAGCACTTCACCCTCTTTATAAAACAGTCATCCATTTTAATAAAATTACATATCTTTTTATGTCACCGAAGGCCTGTTTTGACAGGCACACTATAAATGCATGAAGTACTGGATTTCCTTTCGTTCTCATTCGTCGAATGTAGTTAACCCCAACACGCAGTGTTTTGTACACTGTCAAGTCTATCGTACACTATCAGTTTGCCTTTTTAAAAATTAAACCCTTCCGGAGACTCAAATGGAAAGAAACGATCAACATTTCAAAAAACTTTTCAAATGTTGACCTTTTTTTCGATTTCTGTTTATATTTTGAAAGAGCTGCTCTTAGTCTTTCTGTACTTTTCGCTTATACTGTCTAATTGAAGCCAGTCTAAAGGCTAATCAATAGGCAGGGGAATGTTTGGGATTCAGATAAAGTGGTAAGTAGGGCTTCTGTCAGATATATCGAACAATCGGATATCCGCGGGACGCCGGAGGTGCGGGGTTGATTGTGATCCTGATAAAATTAAGTAATTTTACGGATTTGGCCTCGTTAGTATCCTATTCTCGTCGAATTGGTTTCATGTCGATAGAAATAGAGAATCTCTACTTTGTTGATTCTCTTGATATTCACCGCAGGGATTAATCTATTCAAATGATGTGGTAGTTGGATCTCTCCCTCATAGGGTAACATATCTCTCGATGAGTTTGGGATTGCTAAAAGATGGAGCTCTGATTTCTGTTCAATAATGTCCGCCTTTTCTTTTATTGATGAATCGCTCCTGGTCGAGGAAATTAATAATGTTCTTACCAACTAGAATTAGAGGTCAGAGAGAACCGTGTTCCAGAGCTCACTGTTAATAAATAATAACATTTTTGCATTCCACATTCAATCATTCAGTATATTCGGTAGTTTCTGTCGATGGATACACGAGATGTAAACTGCACTATATCTTAGCGTTGTACAATCAGAGATGTTGGTAGTACAGTACGGTAAGTTGAAGTGCTAAGTGTATGATACACGTGTCTGTAGTGTAGTGTCTTTAGAGAGAGGGGATATGTAATGTTGGTAGTATGCGGTTATAGAGGTAGATATACAGCGGGTCAGAATGGACAGCAAACGTAAGAGAATGTTCAGGGCTATTAGCAAAGGTAATTAGCACGTGAGGACGTATGTAAGAGGCTAATCGACTACAGAAGCAAGTTACAACAGGGACTAGCGCGACGTCTGCAACTATGCAAACGTTGATGACTTAATAGGTGATCGACAGACTGCAAATGATCGGTAATAATTCTAAACTTGGTAGTTTAATTAGTTGTAGGTAAAAACGTAAAGGAAGTGAGAAGCATAAGGAAAAAGGAATGGTACTAGTGGCATTCTTATAGGAAAGAAGAACGCAAAAAGCGGATACCGGAGACAGAAGATCACTGTTTCTGAATGGTGCAATGTAAGCCGGAAGATGATACGTATACTAATTTAGTATGGTTCGCTAAGGAGATACTACAATCCCAATGGTGTGGGTCTTGGGCGAGTATAATTGTGATCCAGAAGGTGCATTTCGGCGTTAGAAGTCCCAAAACAGTGTGGGTCTTGGTCTGAATATAAAGTGATCTGAGGTCTGGTTAGACAGTTGCAAAAAATATGATCGCTGATTCAATCACTTTGTGCTTTCATTATTACGAACATCATATTAACTTGACAACTTGGCATCGCTGAATATACAGTGTGTGAAATTATTAACATGGGTATCGATGTGTATATTCCATGAAGGGATGTGTCGCTTGCATAAATACCACTCAATCATACGATTATCCGGATCGAATCAATTCGTTGATTTGAAATATACAACTCCGTCCGTAAAGGGTTCTTTCATGGGCCAAAAAAAACAAAAAAAGCCCTGTTTGCCTCTTCTAATTTTTTTAGGAACTCAAAACAAGTAAATGATGATAGAAATGATGTAAGATATACCCCATGAAGACATATGTTTATGTGACTATCCCCAATTTTAAAAATTGAACATCTGCAAAATCGCGTCATCGGTCGCAACATTTGCAAAACATGCAATGTTTTTGTCAATCTTCCTAACTACATACAGTGATCAACTGTTCTGTACATACTGTATTCTCGCTCACACTACGCACTAGTGCGCAAAGCGTACTACATGAATCCATATTTCACTTCGTATCACTTTTTATTACCTACTTGACCAGGAAACTCTCGACTTGCTACCATAGACTGAGAGTTCTTCGGGAGTTTAGTTTTCAGTAAAGTTGTCGCCAACTTTAAGTTTAATCTTCTTTTCCTGTTGTATAGTTGGTCGCTGCCAACCATAAATTTGGTACACGTTTGTCGGAGAGCCTGTTTGCTATTCGATGGATGGCGCTTTGTGCATTTCTTGGCATTCGGCCTTTCAAGATTTCCTGGATTTCCGGGATGTTGACTGCCGTCAGCAGCTGATCAATCAGGTAGCCGTCACCCTGATATTTTTCATCAAGCTGTTTTTGAAGTGTCAAGAGCCTGGCGATAAAAAATCGAAACACTGACAATTCTGACGCCTCTGGGTTCTTTTTCATCTATTGTGAGCGGCGGATGGTCTGCAACTGTGCTAGGATCCAAATACGCTGTTAATTGCTGTTGTACCATTTGCCCATCATTTCTAGAGGATCATCATATGTATTACATCCATCTTGTCCATCATCAAAGAAGTAGAGGGAATTGCCTTTTAACATAATCGGAATGGCTCCGAGTTTTTCATCCCCTGGTATCTGACACATTTTTGTCAGAGTTTTAAATCGTCGGATACTTCTCTCCAAGTCATCGTCATAAGATCCGGCGAATTCTTCTGAAATACCTGTACCAGCCCGCCTAATCCGAGAGGATGGTGGTTTCTCTCTTCTTCGCTCCTACTATGGAATGATTGTGTTCCTTTCGGCGATTCCCCATTTTGTTCTTTTTATCTCTTATGCCATCTGCCATGATCTGCTTCATCGTCTTCATCACTTGATCAATCGTCCTCATCGGGGTCACCCGTTGGTGTGGATTCACATGGTAATTCGTGGAGTTTTTCATCCCCAATTAGCGTGTTGGGTTCTGACTGATACACAGTGTCTACATTCTGCTTCTTCTTTCCCCCCGTCCGTACTTGAATTGGTGCCGTTTTTGGTGTCGAGGCTTTTATTAAACTGTTTCTTCTATTTGTACAGTCTCATTTATATCATCCTCTTCTGGTTTGGCCTTGATGTGCTTCAATCTATATTGCAACTCGATAATTGCGTTGGCGATGGTTTTCTTCCAAGATAAATCGACATGAGCTTTCCTTTAAATCAGGAAGTGTGCCCAGATGGTCATGGCACCTCTTGACCATACTCTGATTTAATTAGGCCTGAATGCAGTCTTAAAATCCAATCAAAGTCTGATGCCATACACGTTGGCTTGCTTACATGCCTCGAGCGTATCCTTTGAATATGAGAGAACCCTTCGTTGGTATTTATCTGTAGCCTCATTCGCGTCTGTCGTCGGTGGTTCTGGATCGTCCGTTAATTGTACGAAGGGAACTTATTCTACCTCAGGGTTATCCTGATCGGGTGCTGGCTGGTCTACGGACGTATCTTGGTTCTTCGTCATTTCTGATTTTATGGGTTCAAATTGAGCTCTCTTCTGTTTTGACGAACTCATCGTCGCAGAAGTTAAATAGGACATCGGTGTCTCTAATGTGGTATTGGGTTTCAATTTGATTGATTCCTTGGAGGTAGGTGGGGCTGGGATTCCAGCTATTCGTGCAGATTGACGCACTTGTTCTTGATTCTCTAATTGAGATTTTTTCTTTTGTGCGTCGTTATTTGGTGGCGTCATATTTATCGATACTCGAAAGTTATAACTGTTGAGCGTGCATTTTATACTCTTGATCCAATCCCCTCTCTTCTTCCACTCCCCCTTCTATTCTTAAATTGAAAATACTCTATTATGTTTCTTATGTCCCCCGTTTGTCACTCCTCCTGCTTGCTTCCTTACATAGGTCACGTCTCCTCCTGCTTGAATCCTTACCTAGGTCACGTTACGCACGTGTGGCACACCCTCCCTTAATATCACGCGTGACGTGTTATGTTTACTCCTTCTCTTTCTTTTATTAACTGATAGTCTTCCTACTGAGACTAGATGCGAATACTACTGTAAGCTTGATGTATATTCAAGCGTGGAACCCTCTCCTCTCGGCAAATATATAATGAGCAAGTTGCGGGGTGTGGTGGGTTGTGATTGGTCCTAGAAGGCAACCGTCACACTCGATCCTGGAGTCGCGATCGAAGAACTCATCGCCGCAGTCTTTGCTGGCATATCGTGTCCCGTGTAAAGCCTGGGTTTCCTCTGGTAATGCACTTGTTGGTCCATTAGTTGGTGGCGTAGCTGCGAAAGCTATCCTTGTTAGAGGAATCAGGCTTGCCGAATGATTTCGGGTTCGGTTCTGTCAATTATTGTTGTCGTCTTAATTTTGTCATGGCCGGCCGTAGACACGGGGTATTTATAATAGTATCGTTCGATCAAGTCGATTGATACTGTATTGTACACGTGTGTTATCATATCTTATCGATTCAACTATTTCGATGATATATGCATTTCTAGCCATGTGTGCACGTGTACTGGAGTGTACGACTCTTAATAATTCATATCTCCTTTCATTCCCTTCCCTGCTGTATCCTTCTCTTACCTTGTGACTGTACCGGGCCTCTTCCACTTCATTCCGATCTCTCTGTCTCGTTCTCATTCATGCTATCATTGTCACCCCTGCGTTCCTGTTTTGTTCGACTCAAAAATCACCTAGATCAACAATTTCTGCATAATAATACGGCACACCAATACCGTATCACGTACACAGACACTTCCAAAATTCCCTCTGCCGATCACCAGATTTCATACCATATCATTCCTCATTCAACTCATCCACAGCCTTTTCATTCGAATTCAAAATACATCATCATCGCCATATGCCAACTAGCGCAACACTACCAACTTTATATCACGCACAAATGCTGCAATATACGGATGTCCTGGCATGGAGTTGTGCAAATGGCGACTAACTGCAACAACTAAATGCAGATTATTTGATACACTTGATACCAGACACAAAGCTCCACAAATCCTTATCCCTGAAAATGACTTACCATTACAAACGTAACGACAACAGTACTAATCTCAAATGCAAAGCACGCCGTTCAGTTAATAGAGACCTCATGCGACCCCAATCCATTACAAACATGACAAAACGTCATCGTACGACGCCTATGAAGCCTATTATAGATTCATATTTGCACATTCCCGACAAAGCAGCCAACCAATTCGCCACATAGATATTTCCTCAGCATTCACGCCTGAAAAGACAAAACCGTGTACGACAAACAACTAGTGTCTTCAGACGGCACATTCCAATCCAGAATGTACATGTGGTAGACTCAATCTCAACCTATACGGGCTGAAGACGGCCTGTAATATTACTTCGGCGGTTTGCATAACCACCTTACAGCAGATGGCTATGTGCAATATCAAGCCGACGTATGCATCTACAGAAAAAATTAAATCAACGGATTCGTCATCATATCGATAACAATCGATGATTTCCTCATCACCACTCCATCCTTGTGACACATAAGTTATTTAATTGATCATATTCAAAAAAAGTACAAGATAAACACTATTGGAAAACTTAACACTTTCCTAGGTTGGACAGTATTATATTCCCCAACCAATAACATTATTCTATCATAACCTGCCTTAATAACCAAATTTGTTACAAAGCTAAATTTACAACATTATAACTGCTGCAAAACCCCGCTTTCAAAAGAATCATCATTTGGAGATACTATTCGAGATATCCCTCTATCCCCTTCTCTAAAAAATTTACATGTCCTGTTCGGGCGATATTCGCCATCTCGCAGACGGGACCAGATACAAAATATGATTTCAGGCAGTAGGATTGCTAGATTCATCACACTTCTCACCCAGACGCACTCCCTACCCAGACACACTTCCAACTCCTCACAAATGTGGTGAGATACCTGAACTTAACTCCCGACATGAGCATTACGTTATAGTAAATCACCTAACAGCAATGCATTAAAGTCTTACTCTGAATCCGACTTCGCGGAGTCAAACGATCGCCAATCCACTTCAGATGCCCTGTGCCAATCCTATGGCACACCAATACTGTGGTCTTCACAGCGACAGAAAACGATCTCACTAAGTAGGTTTGAAGCTGAGTATGTCGCCGACAGCCTAGCTCGTCAAGATACACTCTGGCTGCGCCGCCTTTTTGCCGACATCTTTCAAAATGCAGCCCCTCCAACTTCATTGTTAACCGACAAAAACTGCATTATTGGCATCTCATCGCGAAAAGAAAAGACCTGTAGGCGCTAAAAACATCGACATGAAATTTCACCACCTTCAACATGCATCCGCAAGAAACATATTACCCCATCAACCGCGTCCCTTCCGCTGAAAAATATAGCCGATATCTTGACCATGTCATAATGAACCACCCCCAATGCTACAAATAGCAAGCACGGGGGAGTGTGGGACCTTCTTTAACAATAATCAGTTCAAATTATCCATTTTAGACCATTGATTATTTTCTCTCTCCTTCTTCTCGGCATGTGTTTTTTTCATTTCATTTTTTCCCTCCACCCCTTCACCGGTCACTTTGTATTGAATACAGTTGAGGTTATTGTCGAAACGGGCCGTAAGTGGGAGGGACAGCAAGTGATTTTGGGCGGGACTACTCTAAGGTGCGGGCGGGGGGAAATGATACGGAGTGTCAAGCGCAGGAGATAGTGGGGATGGGAATGGTAACGTGGGATGTGAGTTAGGTGTGAGGTTCTACGGTTACTGGAGGCGCAGTGTGACTATAGTCCTGGTACAATGATGTACTTTTCCGGACAATCCAGTCGAAGTTCACGCTAGTGTCCCTCCTCGGCTCTGCTTCGCAGGCGGGTCGGTCAATTCGCGCGAGATTCGCACGAGGACTGATTCGCTGTTGCAGTCGAAGTTACCGATTTAGTGCGTGCTTTATATTGACTTTCCTCGCTCTGTCTGTACCGACGGGTAGGTGCGGAAGGTTGTCGTATCGAATACTTTCTTGTTGGTTTTGTTTAAATCTAGCTTCTTTAATTCCTTCTCCCCCATGTCGCAAACCTGGGTATTAATACGAATGGTTTGACATGAAATTATCTGATCTCATGACACGTGTAACATAACGTTGATATTAGCATTACCAAATTCAAATTATTGAAATTAGGAATATATGCTTGATTTGACACATAGGCACACGTGTAGCTGTGCACGATCTGAAAGAGCAGAACAATACCATGCGTTTCGTCATCGTGGCGGGAGATGTATTCCGCAGAAAGATCAGTACAGTATAGTGCGTCGTGTCATCGTGGGCGAGGGATGTATTTTACTGTAAAGAAGTGAATCATCGTAGGCAGTTAGTACGATTTGTGTCATGCTGTTGCGGTATTGTATAGTCGCCATCCTTACACGTTGACTTTCGAGCCACTATTTTTTCACTTGTATTGGTTCCTCCCCACTTGCTGTCTCCCTCTCTTTCTCGTGCTTCCTCTTCTAGCACATGTGTCTATGCAGCTATGATCATCATCATCGTTCGTATTCTTTTCCCGACTCTCGGTCTACGTCCCAATATCCTCGCGGCGTATCATCGTATCGTCTCTACTCCTCCTCGTAGCCATCACCGCCTCATCATATCATGTCATCTCCTCCTCCTCGGCGTGACCGTCTCATCCTCATGATACCATATCATCTCCTCCTCGCGACGTCACCATCTCATTATACTATCTACTTGTCGGTCACCATCACCGTCATTATAATATCATCCCCTCTTCTCCTTGGTAGCCCTCACCATCATAATGAAATCATCATCCCCTCTTCTCCTCGGTGACCATCACCGTCATCATGAAACCATCATCCACTCTTCTCCTTGGTGGCAATCACCATCATTATTACATCATCATACCCTCTTCCTCGGTCGCAATCACCGTCCCTCTTACATCATCCCCTCTTCTCATCACTCCTCGGTCACCATCACCATGCGCCACTCCTCGGTTCGTTGCACGAAGCGCAGCATCGATGTGTTACATCGACACTTTCTTCCTTCATCCTTCCATCCTTGCTTCATCACCTTCATCCTCTGCTTCATCCTTCTTTTTTATCTTTTTTATCTCCTTCTCGCTTGTCAACGTCCTTCTAGTCGTCCTTCTCTTCACTCCGTCGCTCTTCTCGCCCCCTTTTCTTCTCCTCGGGCGGGCGCTTCGGCATGGAGTCGCATCACAGAACTGCTCGCACGCATATCGAATCATTGTGACACGATTCGACAGTTGTGCAGTGAAAAGAACTTCAATTTTAATTTCAATTGCAGTGTACATGAATATATCAAAATTTGATATAATACTATTGAGTGCCGTTTTACTAAGCCAAAAATGGCGAACAGTCCGTTTTTGGGGAGGAGTAGGCAGATAGTCCTATCTTCTGAAACGGCGGATAGGCAGGATACGATTAGTGTGAAAAGCTCCTAAGAGCCTCAGGGTGCCGAAAAGGTCACCCTGTCCCAAACCCCGAACCGTCCACATAAGGGTCGTCACTCCTAGACAAGAAAAATATAAAGATATCAGCATAGGTACGGCGCAGCCGATGAGAAAACGAAAGAACCCAATTGGTGAAACTTGATAGATTGTATATTTCCTGAATTCGTGCGGGTCGTGCTGCACGATGCGAAATATACGGAAGAATAGACATATAAAACCAGAGTTATGTAAGAAATAGAAGGAGAGATGCGCTATACAAATAGAAAAGAAACGAAAAAGATGTCCGTAAGTAAACAAAAAGGGTTGAAAGTCGAAAGGAAGGAGTTATATAGAACGCGAAGGCTTCTCTGCGGGATTGAATTGTGTGGGAACATGCATGAGGCTGGGGAAAATGGATTAGACTAGGGCGAGTGCGAGTTTGGCAAACTTGTTTAATCGGATTAGTATACCAAATTTTGAAGAGCGGCCTTTTGTCAGAGCACCTACGGCGACAGATGAATCAGTAAGGAGAATTACGCGGTGACCAGACGCGCCTTGTATATAGCCAATCGAGGGCGGGAACGGCAGTTCTAATTTCCAGCTCGTTGATGTGGTTAATTGTAGAGATGGAGTGACGCCTTCTCGCTTGCTACTTCGTCTGTATCTTCAAAAAGCAATTTTGCCCAAAAACAATTGAAACTCCAAAATGTAATTTTTTCTGTTCCAATATATTTCGACAGTGGTCAATGCCTCACAATAGATTATATCCATCTCTAAATATCCTGAAAGCGAAATAAAGTCATTGTAAATGTTTTTCTGGGTTTTTAATTTTTACAATTCGTAGTCCAAATTTTTTGAAAATGGAAACAATTTTTCTGTAAAACCTGACGCTGTCGATGAGTTTACCAACGACTTGTTCAACAAGTTTTACTAAATTTCCAGATGGTATATTGAAGCAAAAAGCAAATTTTTCTGTTTCAATTTATTTTGTAACTGGCTAATTCCATGCAATATAGTATATACATACCAAAAGAGCTGAAAGAAGAAACGTTTCCAACTTGAAATTGGTAGGGTTTCTCCTTCCAGATCTTTGAAAAGTGTGACTGTAAATAATTTTGTTTTTCTTATTATTCCAATTTGCTTTCAATTTTTTTGAAAAAGCATAATTTTTAATTTTAAAGTTGACTCCGTCGACTTTCGAAAATGCAATATTTTCTTTTAAAAGGTGGAGCCGTCGACGAGAAAAAAAACTAATTGTAGCTTTAACAGGTACGCATAACAGAGACGTAATTGAATTTTTAATATTATTATAAGTTTAACTTTAAACGCTCCGGTAAGATTAATTTCCTTCTATCTACGAGCCAACAGTGATGGATACACCGTTAAGGTGTGATGTTCCGTCATGTGATTATAGCGGTAAAAGTCTTGACGATTTGTCATGGAAGCACCCCCGTCGTCTGTGTTGGAACATTCCTCCAAGACCTGGGACTATGCGAAGGAGATCTATGGGTATAGAGAATAATTGGTCTTACCGGTGCTACTTGGTTGGAAGTGGACAGAGTAACTACTGATCAATTTCAAGAATTACTAGAATTTTAAACAAATACAAGTGAAGGTGATACTTGATAAGTAAGCTACCTGTAAAACTGTTTGCGGATGCTACGAATGATGAGGTGGAGCATAATTTCACTCATAATGAGTCAGATGAAGACATAGAAAATTTATATACAGCATTCATGAAAGTTGGGATGGGCTCCAGTGAAAGGGTTTGTATTGAATTTATGTCTATTTTAAAACTCAATTCAAATTTAATTGATTCAGTTTTTGCAACCTTTCATTGTGTGGAGGACATCATGAGACATAGCCGCTAGTTATTTTCAAATTATCTTGAAAGGGATGGCTTCAAACCATCTAAACTTCAGACAAAAGAGGGTGTCAGTTTTCAAGTTTATTTACGTGATCCAGTGAAATCTTTTAAACAGCAGATTATTTCAACTAGCTATGGGGATAATATTTTTCAACAGTTTAAACGTAATGTTAGGAGTCATCCCACGAATTCAGATCTAGGAAAGGCTGCCGAAGTGGTGAGAGATGCAATTAAGGAGAGCAAGGATTGAATGTTTATTGGCGAACGAATGAAAAACAGGGAGAAGAATCATTTGTTACACTTTTATAATTGTACAGTGATAGATTAG
This sequence comes from Odonthalia washingtoniensis, assembly GCA_032358235.1. Classification (NCBI taxonomy): domain Eukaryota; phylum Rhodophyta; class Florideophyceae; order Ceramiales; family Rhodomelaceae; genus Odonthalia; species Odonthalia washingtoniensis. Next base: position 14,350 of record JAULBU010106952.1, read on the forward strand.
TGACATCTCTGAATGCGTTACATTTCAGTTTTTATCCTATTCATTTGAACCTTTTGAATTTCAAGGAATCTGCGCAGAGAAATAAAATTGTTGAAAACAAAACGTTTTTTTGAATATCTTCCCGTTTTGATATTATAACGCTGATGGAGACTAAGTGGCCTACTCTGGAAACTTTTGTAAGAAATACACATCAGGTAAATCAATCAAAAGTCTAGAGATGTTGAGAGCCTTTCATGAGAGCGTTGAATTATTTACGGTCTATTACTAACATAGCTGTAGAAGGTTTAGTTTGTGAGACAAAAGAAAGATTTATATTAAGAGCACACATTATTATTTCTTCTTACATCGCTGATCTACCAGAAGCAGAAGATATAGCCAGTGTCAAGCGAAAAAATACACCGTTATGCACTTGTCATCGCTGTGATGTTCGACGAAACGAACTTGGCTCATACAATACTACGTGTTAACGGACTATACGAAGAACCAATCAGATTCTGCGTCGTCTACATCTCGGTGACACATCTGTTTTGAATGAGTTTCATTCCCTGTCTATGCTAACAATTTCACCCGTTTTCTCCACTTTCACGTTGATTGGTATACACCCGGCCATTGACTTAAATTCAATTTTCACATTTGAGCCAATGCGTAATTTGTCACTTTTAGTTTCCATAATGATCAAAGAAACCTCGAGTATCATATTAAAGGACGAAAAAAAGATTTTCTACTTCAATTAGAAATGAAAATGGTGATAAGAGGTCATTTAAGATAATCCATAAGTTGACACTGCGGTTTCTTAACGGTTTTATTTCTAATGCTGAGAAAATTTCTATTGGGTATGACCTACATGTGGACTTCTCAAAGGGAATCAGTAATGAAAATCTGTCAGGGCTATTTACTGACAATGGCATCCTAGGGATGTTAAAAGCATCCAACTTACACAGAATTGATGAGGTTTCTCTTTCCTGGGTGAAATAATTGACCGGTGTTGCGGGGAAACGACGAAAGCGCCTGTGACGACTGTATTTACTCTCTATGTTATTCTTCTGAACGATATAAACTGTCATGGATGCACGCCTGGTTGAACAAATGAATATTTTAGAAGGCTAGATCGAAGTATACAAGAATTTATAACTATTGGAAGGAGTGTATTTGAACGTTACCAAAAATCCGACATGGACACTTATTAGATCATTTATGCATAGACTTGAGAAGGACAGGTGGGATTTGTTATATGAGTAGTGGTTCGTATGAGATGGCACACAAATGGGTGAAAGCGGACTATGAAAAAACGTCAAAAATAACTTGTAGTGCGATGTCTGAAATAATGAAAAGAAAAAAGGAACGAATTTTACAATGTTCAAATGTGTGCAGTAAATCTATGGGTATAAATTCCAGACGAGGAGCAAATACTGAAATTTTTAACCTGAATCCAAGAAGCGTAAATGACGTTCAAGAGGATGGTGCGTTCTTAGTTAAAAGTGGGGTTTCTATAACTTTGTCTTATTTAAAGACATTGTACCGTGAAATGTATAAGAAGCAGAATGTACTGACAAGAAGAAATACATTAAACAAATACTTATTAAATTTGGGGGATGTTTTGGACAAAGAAGGAGTGCGAATTCTAATCAATTTTCTTCGAGAATCTTTGCGTGAGAAAAGATATTGTTTACAAGAATCCATGTTCATCAAAATGGTTGTTCCAATTTCTGTATTCGAGTCTGGATACAATGTTTCATTTCTGAATGAGATGGATAGTGGTTCTAATGAAGTCTTCATTCAAAAATCATCATTACGAATGTCCCAAAGAGTGGTTGCAAAGAAGAAATTTTATAGATCGAAAGATTCTCCTCCGGATTGTGTAATGATTGAGGCTGAAGTTGATGACGATATACCTGTTCCAGATGGATATATGAGAATATGGTTTGCAAAAGTTTTGTCTTTCAATCGTATTCGGAGTGATGGATCACGTACACATCACCGTAAAAACAACTCTGATGATTCTGAAAGACCAATGGATGATGAACTATGCTTTCTACAGTTTTTGGGAAGTGGTACTATCAGAAAAGATACATGTTGACGAAGTAGATGTAGTGTTGAACTCTTTAAGGCTGCAGTGGCAAAGAACAGATGGAGAACCAGGAAAAACACGTCCCGAAAATGTTTTCGGTCTTGTACCCATAGACGCTATTAGAGAAAAAGTGAACTTAGTTCCCGCAGATACAGAAATGAATGTCATTTCAAACAAAGTGAAGAGAAAGGTTGAATATGATAAGCTGAGAATACTTGAGACTGGATGGGCAGCACATATTTTCTATGTCAATCTATTTTATAAACCACGTGGTGAATTGTATGAAAATAAACAAGAAGATGAAATGATTTAGTAATAGTATAGTTATTTGGGTTCTTCAATTTGATTTACCACAACATTTGATGAAGAAAACCTTTTTCTATTACTTCGTCTTCGAACAATTCATTCATGCACATGATCATATTCTTCATCACTTCTGTTAATTGTTCGTTTCTTTTTAAATTATCCCTCTTTTCCGCTACCTATTAGAACTTTTCGTCCTTCTATCTTCTTCTTTCCTCTGACACTACCAGTCGTTTCATCCCTATTTCTTTCATCCGATGTGTCTAAATCTTCTTGTAAAACCTCATTCAATTCTAGTTTGGTCGACGTTGTAGTTACTTTTCCTCGTCTGTTTATACATTTTCTCATCACCACCAGTTGATGATTCAATTATTACGTCCAAATAATTATCTCCCTCTTCATATACTTCTTCTTCCTCATCGATTTCATTCAATACATCAATCGGATTCTCAGATCTAAAATACTTGAATGGTGTGTCCAAAGAACGTGATTGTAGAATATAACAGTCTGATACTACACTGTACCATGAACATATACATTTAGAAAATGTATTGGCATCAATTCTTATGCAATACCTGTTCTTAATGGGATATTTGAGAGCCAAAGTGTAGTTTAGATGATCGTTTTGTTATCTATCTATCTCGGAACCAAATTATGGTGATTCAACTTGAAAATCGTCTATTGTATTATTCAATTCATAGTCCATAAATTTCTTTACACTTTCCATTGCATCATCATTCAATACAACATCTTTATCTTTCAAAATCAAAGTGATCTCAAAAAACGTTCCCAAATGAAATTTCTCGAAAAACATTTCGTGCCATGAAATATACATTGAACAAGTCAAATAATATCAATATTCTTTTGAAGGTATTTGGTAATACCACTTCATGAAAATTTGGGAATATTTAGAGTGTAATGAAATTTGGATCCCTCAAAATATATTTTTATTATCCAAAAAATACCAATGAGAGAATGTTTGGAATATTTTGGGAAATTTTCAATTTGGATTCCTTAAAAACATTTCAAAGTTTCAAAACTAAAATTGAATTTTGTTTCAATGTTTTTGGTAATCTTTTGAATCGACTTGGGTATTATTTCAATTTTAAAAATTTTAGCATAAAGGTTAGGTTCATTTTACAAGTTTATTTATTTCAAATTTGTTTTGTCTATTTCGAAACCAGTTCGATATTTTCCGAAGAGCACCCAATTTTATTTTGGATAATATTTGAGATATTTTATGTTGACTGCCAAGGCACGGGAGCCAAATATTCTTTGACATATTCCAAGAAGAGCCCATTATCATTTTGGATATAATTTGATAATAATTTAGTGGATCCCCGAAAAACGGGACCCAAATTATATTTGAACTATCTTAAAAAGCTGCGAGCAGCATTTTGAATACATTTTGGTTTTTTCAGGGAAGCACCGAGATTCTGGAGCCAAATATGTTTTCATATATGCCGAAATAATCCTAATGGCACTTTGGAATGGTTCTTGATAATTTCTGTATGACCTTGCGATGTGGGGTACTCAAATATATTTTGGTATTTTCTAAAAAGTAAATTTTCCTTTTGGTAAATACTACTATACTACACCATGCCATGGTGGATTCCTATATTTAAGTTCCCTGTATTCAAAAAATTAGGATAATACAAAGCTTGAAATTTCAAAAATTGGACGGCGCAAATTATATTAGGCCCCTGATAGGAAATAATAATTTCAGCTATCTTCATATAAATTTCCGCTAGATATAATCGTTAGTGGGTGAAATCAGTACCTCAAAGACCGTGCTTCATGAATATTGAGTTTAACTGCAAGGGTGTATTGCTCTTTTTCGTCAAGAACACAACATGATGTCGACACGCATGTTATGAAAAGTCATTCTTCTGGTGCTGTGGATCGGCCTTTCGAAAGAAGGAAAACTTCAACTACTAATCGCACACTAACTGTCCCACAAACTATGGCTGGCATTGGATCCATGCATTCCATGGACCGCATAACCAATGCAATGTTCACTGAACCCCCTGACCATAAGTAATTTTCTTGAGCCAGGGACAACTACGATAAATTAAGAGATGAGATAATCCCTGAAAATCGTAGAGATGATCCATTATCTTTTCAACAAGGAGCACATGATGCTTCTTCTCCATCGTTTGATGCTCTTTCTCTAATGTTTTGTATATTAGGAAGGGGCGCCGGGGTTAAGCAGTGTAATGAGGCACTGAATGTAACTAGAGACAACATATGTAGTATCGGAAAATTTGTGGAAACGTTTCAAGATATGGAGAGTATTCGTCAATATCTGGAAAAGCTAGCTTTCATAAAACTTGATAATGATGTATACAAGCTGGAAACACGGCAGTATGAAAGAGGAGTGAAATTTAAGTTGTATTCCAGAGACCCTGTAAAAGGTTTACAATCTCAGATAGAAATGACTCCTAAAGAGGGACTAATTGCAGAGCCATCACGAAATATATCAGTTCGAACCCACCCGATTTAGGATATAGGAGTTGAGGCCATTCCCAGAGCCAAACTGTACATTCATAAATGCACGGATAGAGGAATATCATGGAGAAAGGAATCTAGAGATGGGAAGAAATAGTTCGTTGGTCTTTTACAAGTGTATAGTGATAAGTCTCAAGTAACATTAAATGCATCTGCATTGACATTTTGTCCTATGAACTTAACGTTACAAAACTTTAACGAGGAATGGAGGAAGAAGCACATTACATCAGGAAATACAGAGGTGTAATTTCGTCCCGTTTCATTTGAAGTCAAGATTGCAGAGAAAATGATGGGACTGCTTCCACTGGCATAGACATCACAAGAAATATTATGAAAAAGAAGGGCGAGTGGGTATGCTTCATGCTCTTCACGAAAGCATTGAAGCGGTTTTTCTACAATTATATAATTTATCTTTGAAGGGAGTGGCGATGAGAACTATTGAAGGAAATAAAATTCGCTGTCATCTACAACTCTCCTCGCATATATCAGACGTTCTTGAGGCTGAGGATTTGCTCAGTGTGAAACGGAATGCTAGTACCAAATCTCCGTGTCATCGATGTTTTGTACAAAAGAATAATTTACCGTTCTCTACCAACGACTTAGAGAGGACAGCAGAGAAAACGAGAAAAATACTGATTTCAATTAGAAGTAATTTAAAATGCAGCGACGATGTTGAAGAGGTTAAATCATTGCCAATTATTTCAATCCGTCCCGTCCTTTCAAAATTTTCCTTAGTTAGTATTCACGAATCTGTAGACATTTATGCTGTTTTTAGGTTTGAACCTCTACATAATTTTCCACTAGGTATTTCCAGAACGTTAAAGGAATGATCATTGAAGATGATGAAAGATAAAGAAAGGAGGCGTATGGAGATGCTTACTGCATCTGGGGAGGGTTGACAATATTATTTAATTCGGAAATCTGTTCTACATTTACTGAACAATTCCCTACGGGAAGTAGAAATTTCCTCCCCCGGTTATGGTCCACACGTCTACTTTTCCAAATGGTTTACAGGAGAAAGGCTAAGTGGTCTTTTTATGGACGACTGACTTATTTGAATGCTGGAAGAAGTTGATATAAAGACTGCGGATATGGTATCACAATTTCTAGGGGCTTTAACAGATACATGTTGTGGGAAGTTCGATAGAGCTCCAGTTACCACTGTATTTACAATGTACGTTAAACTTGTTGATATTGTTTATAGAAGACAGCAAGTTCCCGGTTGGAGTGAGGCAGAGCTAGGGGATCTATAGGATCGCATAAAAAGTTTGAAGAGAATTGCGCGTGAGTTATTTGAAAAATACCAAGCCTCAGGTATGGGAATAGAAAAGTGGCATCTGATAGATCATTTAGTTGTTGATATAAAGAGAACAGGTGGTAAAGAGTATAATGACACTGGTTCGTATGAATCATCACATAAAAGATTCAAAGAAGATTATAAAATAACTTCGAATCGAACGGGCATAGAAATGACTGAAAAGTTAGGGAGACGGATGGAAAGGGTGCTTGGGAAGAGTCATGTATCATCGAAACATTTTGAAAGAGTGTGGAGAAAAGGTCACGTAAAATCCAATCAGGGAGCAGCTCCAGTGAAGAAAACAAATGCATGTCGAATACAGGCAATCGAGGAGGACGCAGGATTCCTTGTTAACAGTGGTGGTTGTGTAACATTGATGGAGCTCTGTTCAGCTGAAAGGAATTCATACAATCGTAAACGGGGTATACATCATGATAATTTCGAAAGCCACAAGTTTAATGATGTAATCAGTGTGTTGGGTGAAGATGATTTGCAATTAATGATAAATCTGATTAAGGATCAAGTGAAAGACATGTGCCCTTCTATTATTGACTCCATGAATACTACAATCAAGGTTCCTGTATCTTTATACGTAAATACCAAGTTACCGGGCTAAAAGATATGAGTTAAACAAGCAATGAAATTTATCTACCTAATTGACCATATAGAGTATCAGAAAGAATAGTTGTAAAGAAAAATTTCTATCGTTCAAAAGTAACACGATTGTACAACATAATGGTGGCAGGGTGTGCATCAGAAGGTGAAGACATCCAGGAAGGCCATATGGCAATATGGTATGCAAAGGTGCTGACATTCGTCAGTATAAAATCCGAATTGCAGAACATGTTAACGGAGAAAGAGAATGCTTTCGTGCAGTTTTACGAAGTGATTAGTAGCAATGATGCGGGTGTGGATGGAATTGATAGGTGTTTAAACTCCGTTATATTGAAATGGCAGCGAACTGAAGGAGAAAAGGGGAAGCTGTTATCCAGTAAGCAGTTTGGACTTATTCCCATAGATAGTCTTAGGGACCTAGTCCACGTTATTCGTGCGGGTAGGGCAATGAGTTTTATATCTGACACAGTAGCAAGAAAGAAACAGATTGAACAGGTTGGGGGATGTGAATGTGGATGGCCATCAGACATTTTTTATGTAAATATATTTTACAGACCAAAGGGAGAAGTTTACAATTATGTTGGAGATGATAATGAGTAATGGATTTGTATAAAGAAGTGGTGATAGAGATGGAAAATTATAAATTAAAATATATCTGTGATTAACATTCTAACGTCATTGTGCCAGTTACAGTTTTACTTTTTAATAGAATTTTAGAATCACTACGTTCCATGTACCATCTTGTAAGATTATAAATTAAAACATGTGTGTGCTTAACATTTTAACTCATGTCAAAACAATAAAGCGCCCAACATAAAATAATAGATCCTTCTCACGACATATAGAGATTTACAATGATCATAAATTTGTTTCATTGAGCTAAGTTGTTTCATTAAACTGGCACTGGAACAGGTTGGTGTCCACGGTAAACAACCGGTAGGTCGTCTGGTATTTTCATTGGGCGTTGTAACGCCGTGTTTTTGTTGTGGGTGGGTGCCAAAATCCATACAATTGATAAAAATATCATCTATTGATTTCAGTGTTCTTCGAGTGCAATTGGTCAGGTAAGACAGTAGATTGTTGAAATTGGTCCCTAGTTCAAATAGAAGTATTTAGTTATGAATCATTGAGGATTCGATGAAGTCCTGGAGGTTGTGGGGGAGGTATGAAGAATGTTGATGCGAATGGTGAAGAATGTTTTTTCATTTTCATAATGAAATTTGACAGAAAGTGCCGTAACTGAGGTAGGGATGAACACCTTCAATTTTTTATTTGTTTTCAAGATGAAGCGGAACTCATATTTGCGGAATATGAGCTCCGCTCCGCCACGGAAATAAAATGTATAAAGACGATGGGGTAGTCTAATTTGTGGGTAGAACATAATATGTAATAGGAAAAGATATAGAATCTGCAACACTGTTTTGATTGCTCATAGATTTACTCTATTTTAAGAGGTTGCTGGTCTCCTTGTATTCCTTTAATACGATACAAATCATACCATGCTGTCAACAGTCAATATTGGTTTGACACCACAATCCTGGACCGGCTCACAACGGTGTATGAAATTGTTATTCGGTAGGTAGTGTCGTATTTGTATTGGGCGTTCTAAAGCGTTATTTGTGTTATCGACATCACAATCCGGCATGGATCCAACGGTGTTTGAAATTGTTATTAGTACAGAAAGGTGGACATGATTTGAATATCGTTCCTACACATCCATTATGATGGAAGCCGCGAATATAGGTGTTGATGATGATGTTGACTTTCTACTTCTCCTCCTGGTCTTCATGTCCCATCGGTGATACCAAGTCCATTACTACCACCATTATTACCATTACTGAGACTAGGTGCTATTGATGATGATGGCTGTGTCGGACTGGATGCATGTCCATTACCACTAGAAGAAAGTCCTACGTTTGTTTCCTATTCACTCAAGAGGAGATCTCTTGCTTTGATTGTTGAAGATGTTTTCTCGAAAGTACGATTTTTTTGTTCTGTACTGCAATGAAAAACTTGCAGTACAGTGAATAGTATCATGACATTTTTCCAATCAAACCTCACTGTCAGGAAAGAGATAGTACGTTTTCGCAAAAGTTCGATTTTGTTGTTCTGTACTGTAATGGGCACTTACAGTACAGTGAATAGTGCCATGAAAGTTGTCCAATTAAACGTCACTTTTAAGGAAAATTAAGATAAAGAAGTTTTGAACGAAAACCGAAAATGAAAAAAACGGCCTCAGCAACATCATCACCATGAACACCCCCTACAACAGCTTCGAAATCATCTACAACACCCGCAGCAAGCGCAGTAATCGCAGCACCGACAACTTCAACCTTTCTTTTCGCGAATGTAGCAAGATGTAATAATTGTTGAATGAGCATGTCAGAAGGTGGGTGTTCCTTACATTTGGAACGATATGCGAACATACGTCCCACCCCACGATCCAACTCTGGATCAAGTACTGCAAATCCGAGACAACTTGCTTCTTCTCTTGCATAACAGCTCGTGAAAGGATGCATTTCCTTCTTATCTTCTTTTGAACTCAATACATCCTTCCTAACCGCAGGGATAAATCGAACGTGTGAAAACGATGAATACGAAGCCTCATACACATCACAGGATCCCAATCTCTTCGCGAAAAATTCAAAGCATTTAAACCTCTTCTCTTCATTCATTTTATCGGCATTTCCGCTATGTATTTCAACACAGTTCCTAAAGGAGGATCTGTACAGAAACAAAGTAGGCGTACGAAATTCGCCTGAGTTGATCGTTCATGTAATTAATCAGGCCATTGTAACAAACGAATCATTGGAAACAATTTTAGATTATCATTAAGAATATAAAGCTCAGATGGTGAATATGTTCCTTTCTTATCAACAACTGCAGGAAGGTATTGCGACTGTTTAAATTCTTTAAGGTCACCTTTGATTGGAGTTGCAGACAGTAGGTAGTGAATCAAAGCCTTTGGGTCATTGTTACAGTTCAGATTGTCCAATTGTGTGAATGAGAAATCAATAGAAATTACCTTCTTCACATCGATTCCAGCTAAAAACTCGGTCGATACTACAGCTCGTTCCAATACACCACAGAAGTTTCGGAACAATCCCAATCGTTCAAACATTCCAATTTCTGTATCTCGCATATACAAGTACCCTGAAGCCTCTGGCATTACTGTTGTTTCATTCACAGCGGTCAATGTATGAAGTTCTAATGATATGCATTTAATACTTGAAAAAGTTACAGCAAGCCAAGTTTCAAACTGTTTACGTGATCTATTTGCTTCTCCCCGACGAGAATGTTCCTTACTGATTATTTTCAAAATTTCCATACGAACAGGAGTATCTTTACGGAGTACCTCAGTAAGACTAGTATGCGAATCAGCATGACGAATCCATTCACCAAACGGCAATGGTTTTAGCCATGTATCCAAAGCTACATCACGCAACACTCGAATCGGTGTATTTACCTGTATTGAAAACGGTATGACGGATGATGGCATAGGTAATGTTAGTGATAGAAATTCATCATCTCTGAAAAACTTGACATCATTCAATATCACTTTTCGTTTATTACCATTCTCTATCTATGTGAAAGGAAGAGCTTCAGGAACAGCCAACATCATCTGCACCGTTATTAATTCATTACTATTATTGTACCTTACCCACCATCTCAAAAATTTGATAAATTCATTTTCTCCTTCTAATGTTCTCTCCTTTAATTCATCGACTAAATCAGAAAGATCAAGTACACGACAATCTGTCACATGTTTGAATAACTTTTCAGCACTTTTGTAAACCAACTTTCTCACAAAGTTCTTCTTGACAAATGTCTCGATTCATATATGTGTTAACTGAGCATCAGTAGCACGCACTACTCCAGATGAAGGCAAAACATGTGGTGTTGCTCTGGGAATACATGTCATATACCCACGAGCAATCAACGCACCTACAATACTGTCAGGAGTCGATGGTAACGGTAAAAATGCTTGCAATAGCATGATTGCTTTCTGTTCCTCCCGCGATAACGGTAACATATCCGGCGGGTTCAACAAATCTTCATCATCAACATCACCGAAACTTCCTGCCACTGTCGCTGTTATTGCCCCTGCTAGATTAGGCACACCAAAAGTCATGAATTTATCGAATCTAAAAATCCCACCGCCACTGGAAGTATCATTCACAGATGAAGTTTGTTTAGTCACTGATTTAGTTGTATTCAGAGAAGTACTTCGAGGCTGTGGTTGCTCCAGTTGACCTATTATAGATTTAGCTCTAGAAGGGCGTTTCTTCGTTTTGTCGCCTTCTAGAAACCTTATAGCTTCAGCCCCACGAATAAGGATTTTCCGTTAAACAAGTATCACACCATTACTACCAGCACATAAATACGCTTTACAATTTTCAATATCTAATTTTGCTTGAGGTAGCAAACCTTGATTCCTTAAATCAGATCTTTCTTTAACATATTCTTAATCTCGTGAATTCTAATGAAAATTACTTAAGGAATAATATAAATATGACGGACTTCTTATTGTATGTTTCTGTGTTAGATAAATTAGACGTTTTCTCAATTTTTTCATGATATGATATAGGTCCATGACAACGAAAGTTAGATGAACCACCCACTATAGCTATACCTAAAGGCAAAAAATTAAACTACAAGAAAATATAATGGTTGACACATCTTGGACTAAATGTTGTTTTGACTGAATTTAAATCCTGCTGCTGAAATGTAGATAATTCTATTGCTATTGATCGTTTAGTGTCCAAATGGTTCGACTTTATTAGAAGTTGATTTCAACCATTCAGCACCGAACTTTGATAGATAAAATATTGACCAACGCACGAAGACTTCATGAGGATTGACGAAACGGGGAGAGAAAAATCTAATCCGAAGAGGACCCTCACCATCGATGAATTCGTTGTCGACAATCATGTTGTTCACCAGCATCTCGTCAA
>JAULBU010107062.1:0-26093 GCA_032358235.1 Odonthalia washingtoniensis
ATGACAACTTCAATTTTGAGCAGAGCTCTCTACGGATCAACATCGAGCGTGCATATGGGGAAATGAGACGAAGGTGGGGAATTCTTTGGCGACCACTGGAGATAAAATTTGAGAAACGTGCCACAGTGATTGGTTTCTGCATCCGAATGCATAATTATTGCGTACATGCTAGACTTGAGCTTGAATCGGAGCTGAAGGAGGAAAAAGGTGTCATTGAAGTGAACCCCTGTGCTATGAAATTGGAACTAGCTGTAAACAATAGAGGAGTCCCAACAGAGAATAGCCATACACAATTTTCCTGTGATAATTGTATATGTGGTGGTATGGACAAGAGAAAAGCAGAGGTTAATCGTCCGGCAGAGCTCGAAGAAATGTTAAATAACTTGGGACTTGTCAGACCATATCGTATACAATGAAGTATATGATTGATCATTTCAAGTGCCATGTTCATGATAACAATTATTTTCATTGACTGTTACATCGATAAACCTGCCACGTGGTCCTTCATTGTCGTCACATTCACTGTAATTGTCCTAACCTGGAATGTCGTGGTCTTTGTTAATGAAGCCATTTTCAGAATGTCCGCTGCTCTTGCCTATGATGTGTGAAGAATTGGTTGGAGAAGTAATATGAGAAGGTGTATCAACAAACCGTTTTAGTTGCATCTCTAGACGTTGTAAGCGACACTTGTTAATTTGAATCAAAACATATGGGATGCTCTGATATTTCATCTATGCTGACAGAGTGACATATTCCTGATTAAAGCTTTTGTAGGAATTTGATTATATTTCCTGCTTCTTTACTAGATTTGTTTCCGCCTTCTCTTTACCCACATCAAGTTTCATCGTAGTCGCAAGTATCTCCTTTAAAGTTGATAGCGTGTGGTCGTCGCATTTCTTTCTATTGGAGTGGGAGCGGATCAATCGGGACGCTGAAGAAGCATCGTGCTTCAAGTCTTCCGACATTGTGACAAGTGATTATTTCAAAGGTCAGTCTTGAAGCAACAGCAGTACATTTAAAATACACAAAGATCTCCTCGACATAAGTCAATGAATTGAATGGAATATACATGTTTATTCTCAATGCCGGCATCGTGGTCTTCGTCTTCATTCCATTCAACATCATCTTTGTTAATATCCGCGTCGCCCCGGCCTGATTTTTGAAAGTTGGAATATAATTTCATAAACGAAGTTCCTAAATCTCTAAATTCAGACTTCAGCTTCGTTGCAGTGATTACATAACCTTCACTGTAGAAGGGGTCGATTTCACGAAGCTCAATAGAATATGATTCGTCCATTACGAACAGGTTGTAATCAATGTCATGCACGTTAATTTAATTTAATTTAATTTCTTAGATCCTGCAAAACTATTCAACATCTCCCCCATCCAGTAGGTATCGTGTCAAATTCCTATCGCGTTGAATGAACCGTTCCCTCTTGTCAACGAACACATTCACCATCCTTGGCACACATCTCGACTTACTCCACTTCATTTTGGACGTTGACGATAGTTGTTGAGACTGATTTCGTTGACTTGATTGAGAGGTGGAGGTGGCAGTCGTGTTTTGATCAGAGTATGCTTGTATTGGACCACCATACAGAAATGTATTGCTTTGTGGAGGCCTTTAGGGTATCGTCAGCAGTTCCGTTGGTTGCGGTGGTTGTGGTAATAGTAGATCAATGGGGGTATTTTGTGGAACATCAACAATGTCGATGGACGGCGTAGATGATGGTGTTCTTAGATTCGCTGTTTCAATTGAATCAACAAGCTAAGAAAGGGAATGTTGATTCATTTCTTATGGTGCATCTTCCTGTTCCAGGCAGGCGACACAACGGCACCAGGACCAATTTGGAGGGAGCGGAACAGGTGGGTGAAATTTATCCGCTCGACGGAGAATCTCAGCTCGCAGACATTCTGATGTGGGATTCGTGCCTTTCAGCATCCACCCATCCAACTTCATTGCTCGCCAGCCGGGTCTGGTCGAACGGACAACCGCGTCCAGTTGTTGCTCGCTCACTTTCATTCGTGGAATGTTGTTGTTGCCTTCATTGTTTTTATTTTTGTTATTGTTGATGTTGCCTTTGACGTTCTTGTTGTTGTTGTTTAGGTGGCCGTTGTCTACGTTGTTGTTGTAGCCTTTGCTGGTGTTCTTTACTTTTCTCATTTCTTCGTCTTTTTCTAAGCTGTTGTCTTTCTCGTTGTTGTTGTTGTCTTTGCCGATGTCTTTGTTGTTGTAGGTTTTGTTGTCATTTTCAGTGCCTTTGTTCGTGTCGTTGTCGTTTTTAGAAAATAAAACGAAGAAAAATACATTGACAATTTTATAACTAGAAAATCTACCTGATTGAAATGTTCCTTTTTCTTCAGATGGATTGGAACATAATGATTACCCCATCTGCCTGGTACGAAAATTTAATACAGAACATTTCCGGTCCTCACAAAAAAGTACAGTTTCAATGTTTTGTACTAGTAGATATCGAGCCCGTTATCTACTGTGTACCGATCGCTGACGCCTTTCGGTTCCAAAAAATAGAACCTCCCTGACCGCGAGTATCACGTGGGGCTAAAATTATTATCTTTGTCTTCCATTCTAAAGCTATTAACTTAGAATGATAGACGAGAAATTTTCCTCAGGTGGGACTTGAACCCGCTATCTCGACTTTGCACTTCAGGCTTTTTAGCTGCTCGGCCACTACTGTAGAAATTACTGGATTACAGTACCCCCGACTGTAATTAATTTATTGTTTTGAAATGCCGCATACACGTGGCGTTTATCGTTTCGGAGGCGGGCTGAGTATTTCATATCGTTCTTTTCATTTCAAGAAACACATAGTAAAGAAGGGGCCACGCTTCTGCGAAGTACTCTACGAAAACACTGCGCGTTACTACCAAACTCCATCTCCAACAAATCGCTTCGGATTTATTATAGATAGTTAAGATAGGTGGTAGAGGGTATTAATATACTTTTAAAAAAGTATATAAGGTATATAAATACTCGGTAGAGGGTATATATATACTTTTAAAAAAGTATATATAAAGTATATAAATACCCTATACTTTCCTTTTACCTGAACAAATAAATAATAAGCATACTTTTCTACTCTCTACAATATGCGCACATATAAACTGCTGTATCCACCTCAGCCTAAATTTGTGATGCAATCGCAAATCACATATATGAAGCCCTTTTTCGGGTGTAGCCAATCACAGTATGTTGAGTGACTTGGTTGCCCACATTCATATAAAATAGGATACTATGATAGATTTTTCTGTATTTCTGACAGATTTCCATTACAGTGAGAGTTGTCCCTGATCAAACATGTTCCTTTGACATTTAATACGGTACAGTCGAAGATCTCCACACCGGATAGCGTATTTAATGTCAGTAAAATTAAATATTTTAAAGCGTGTAATGTTATGCAGTATATACAAATTTAAATAACATCCAAGAAAATTGGTTTACTGTTCATGTCAGGATTCCATCCGTGAAAACTAGCATGATGCTTGGAGATGATATTTTGTAGACGTGGAAAAAGCTGCTTGATTTCCCACAAACCATTGGACTGCTTGTCTAGTCCACAGAGAATCATGACCTTGCGTCCATATGTAAGACAGTTTTCATCACGTTGTATATTAACGCCTCGCACAGCGTGTGCCGCAATCTTGAGAAAAATTACTTTTCCAGTCTTTGGAATACACCCAGAACGTGTCCTATATGATCCAAGGATACTTCTCTCAAAAAAGTAGCTTTGTATTCCACCCATCTTTTTGCTCAGGCTGCCTTGGTCTTCTGTATCACGGATGAGTCTGCTGGTTCAAGTAAAGCAGTGTATTGGGAGGAAAGAATCGTATTTCAGTTATGATTTTGCACAATTCACCCTGTAGCTCAGGAGTTACCGTGTGTCCTGAGATATTGTCCATAAATAAAATAGTTTTTTGATTTGACGGAAAGGGTGGTAATGCGCGTAATTATTGTACCAACAGCTTCATCCAAAGTCGACCAGTGAAAATATTGATCTCATGCGGTAACAAACACCGGAAATAGTACCCTCAAAGTCTCCGATTGGGTAGGTGGAGTTTTGGTTTTAGAATCAGATATAGAGGATCTATCAAAGATCGGGTCCCTCAGGAATCCGAACCACTATCGTCATTCCTTCCCCACAGGAAATAATATCTGGATACTTCATGTGCTCATCTCCTTGAAAGGCTAATTTCCGTTCGTCACCTACGTTGATCAAAAATTGGGTCTCAGCTGCGTTTTCAATGTCGTTTTCGTCGAATGAGATGGAACGTATCCCTATTTCAACCTGTCCAATAAATAACACAACACTCCTCTCTATCAATTCCTGTACATATGGTTCTTTATGCAGTTTTACCATCTGCCAACGAATCACAATAATACGGCGTAAGATGAAACATTCCGCCCAAGATTTGTCATTCAGGTCCAAAATAAACTTAATATTATTTCTAGAGCACATATATATGTGTTATGAGTCATTCTTTGAACGGAAAATATTGTATTTTGCAATCATGGAGAGCAAACTGGCTGCACTGCGTACCAAAACAAGTGTCAAACCCACCAACAACGTGATTGAAATAGAGTTTCTGAACCACCATTACAATCATGTTTTTGGTGATTTTCACACAACACTACATGTACATTGGTGGTTAATTTCCATGACATGTTTTACTTCAAACCACCAACTGTCATGGTTTCGAAACCGACGATTGTGTTGGTTTGTACCACCAACATTCATGGTTTTGGAACCGACGATGTGTTGTTTTGAACCACCAACTGTCATTGTTTTGAAACCGACGATGTGTCGGTTTGAAGTAACAACATCATTGTTTTAAAACCGACGATGTGTCGGTTTGGAGAAAAACATCATGGTGTTGAAACCGACGATGTGTCGGTCAGACATTTTCGGATAATGATATCATGCATAAATTGCTTTTAGTTATTACAAAAATTCAATATGAGATGAACGGGCACTTATGGTGCGGTTGTGGTTGTATCTGCAAGAGGAGTAAACGAAATATGACACAGAAAGTGATAGGCGGTTGGAGGATGTAGAATACAAGAAGAGAGACTATTAAAATGAATGAACTTAATGTCAATTGCTTTTCCATAGCCACTGGTGCTAAGAACGCCTTGGAGGGAATCTTCCTTTCCTATTGAAAGAGAAGAACGCGTTATTTATTGTAATATCAATATTGTGAAGCAATCTACGGTTCCCCATATTTAGATCGCAACCACCAAATTAAGTACATGCATGTATTAATTCAGTTTTTCGTGTACTGTTTTCAAGTTCAACGAATTGAAACAATCTTTTGTCAATTGGGTCTATTGTGTAAATGTTGTCATTAAAATTGTTCAGTTTCTGAACAGTAACCCAACAACTCTCTACGGATCATACGATAATTGAAATAATTATAAACAATTCACTTAATCCATGTCCATCATCGACATCCACAACTCGGTCGGTAGTTATTTCTGGACGAACCATCAATTCAACTGCTTCCCCTGGAATAAGGACGTGTTATTCGGGATTCCTACATCCTTGCTTGTTTTAAGACTCGAATATTGCTTTCTGAAAAATCTTTCCAGCACCTCTGTCAAATGATGGTGTGACAGCTTCTTCGAATAATCGCAATGAGGTGAATCGAAATGTCAGGATTCTGTCATCACCTAGAAGAGATGTTGACCCTGTACTTTTATTACCTCTAGATGTTAATCCAATCCATTTCGGAATTTTTCTTTTAAAGAATGGGGATGAAGAGTAGAAGTAATCTAAATTAGATCCTACATGACCTTTCATAACTTCTGCGATGTGTCGTCAACTAACTCTTCCAAACCTTTTCCAGACCTTGAAACGTCAAAACCAGTGAAAAACCTCTTTAGAACTCTTCGTGACAAGTTCTTTTTCTCACCATCCTCTTCACGAAGCATTGTCCAAAGATCGGAAACCCTTCGAAGCCAATACTGTCCGAAACACTGTATAACTGCTGCAATGTGGCTATTCGGGTTAGTGTCACGTGATATAGAAGCCTTCAACGGTTGATGTTCTAATTCGAATATCATTTCTGCGACAAAGTGAAGGTGGCCGAAATTTGGAACGGCATGAATAAAAAGCCCCAATAAACTATGTAAGTTCGGTATATTTATGAAAATTCCCATGCATGGGTGTTAATATCAGAAAGCGGACACATTTGTTACAAAATTTTGAGCCATCATTCGTAGTTTGCCTAAATAGTTAGAATTATCATGACCTTGAACGAAATCAAGATCTTTACTTGCATCAAATCTGGATGGCCAACAGCACGATAAAGTAACAAGTTGTTTCAATTCACTAATAATTTTCAATGACGGTATTGGTTTATGTTGCAGGGATTGTAATACCGAAGGAAGAATAGTGATGACAGCATATAAAGTAGACATTGTCCTGCTATTTACACCCCTATTTCTTGGGTTATAAATTTTTCTGTAGCCTGACATACTAAATCGTCTGAGTGATGTATACAGAGATATGTCTAGATCTTTTTCAATTATTCTGTTGGTAGCTAGTCGAAGGAAATCACAAGAAGTCCTTCTATCAGCCCAGTAATTCAATAGTCAGGTTCAATGATATTATTTTAATATGGATCGAAGTGACCGGGAACAACACGCATTACTTTGTATGTTAGTTGGATTTGTGATATAAGACTGTCCAATGCAATAGAGAGCTTGTTCAGAGACTATTTATCTTCTTTCGAAATATCCCCAATATCTCCCTTGTCCATTCCAATATAAACAGCCTCCTCAGCAGATAGTTTTGAAGAATGAAGAGCTAGTGATCGAAATATATGTCGGTTGTAAGAAGATGATGCATAAGGTATACAATTAGAATATGCATACGTGCGGTATGAACATGAACTATCTGAATTTTGTTCTGTACGATAGCGAAAAATGCAATACGTACAAAGCGGTCGAGCACAATGATTCATCACATCTACTGCACCAGAAGCTGCAGGATAGTCGGCATCAAAACCAACAACTTGTAGTAACACTTGAACTGTTTCTCCGAAGGAATAAATTGCTTCAAATTCAGACGTGAATCCTTCAATGACAGCACAGATGACTTTATCCAAAATCGAATTTGTAGACATTCCAGATGGCGTTACTGAAATTGAACGAACAGCGGCCGCGCTCCTCAATACGGGGAGAGGGAAATCAACTGGAAGAATGTAGCAACCACCGACGGAACCTCTAGGTAACAAGAGATTCGTAGGGTTGAAGTCGTCGCAGTATAACAAGAATCGATAGACGTAGTATCTTTTTCTGCTTGTGTGGAACCCAGTATTTGACCTATATTTCCGTTCTGTCTTTTCGATAGCTTTTCTATTACAATCTCGACGAATTAAAATTGGATGATGCATTGCATGTAAATTTAAGACAACTTCAAACTTTTCCGATTAGAAGGACTTGTATTCAGCCAAAAGATGAAGTCGCGGTCGATTTTAGTATTTGTGCGCCATAATCTGTTCAGATAGACTCCATATAAAGTTTGAGACTTTGGTGAAGCTGATGTAGAAATAATTGTACATAGATCTCCAGGAAATATGGAGACGTTTATATTTGATTGTGTAAAAGATATATATTTTGTTTCATTTGCTTTTCTTGACTGACGTAAATTCCTCTTTGGCACTTTTCCCGCAAATGATGAAGGAGTAATAATAGTTTCTAATAAAAATTTGATCACCGCCTGCAGTGACCCTTCCAGGAGATTTGTGGAGGGTTCATAACGATGTTTCACGATTACAGTTGAACCGACAGCTGTCGGTGCAGATCCTGCGCACCATCTGACACAGACGTATCCCTCAAACTGGACCTCACGCTCATTGGAAGGGCGACTGTTACATCCGTAATGAGACAACGAAGCGGGATGTTTGGATGGATCCATTATGGTTGCAATAAGTATTTTGTCACCCAATTTGCAAACAACTTCTGAATCGTTGTCATGTTTATGAAGGTATAACGGTGGTAGTAATTTTGTCTTGTTGTCAGATTGTTGAATCACTGGTGCGTCATTTATCGTTCTAACCTGTTTCAGGTCAGTAAAATTTGAACTTTCTGAAGATGATGATGACTGTCTGCCTGGAAATAGAAGTATATTTGTGGACATGCCAGATACATCTGCACAGACCATGCGCTTGGTTTCATTACAAGAAATTATTTCAAGGATGAAGTACCTGTATCGTCATTTTTATCTCCATCATGAACTTCTCCATCACTAACGTGATCTGTTGGAAGTTTCGTCTCCTTTTCGGCATACAATTGAAGAAGTACTGACTTCAGAAAAACATTTTGTGGAAGAAAGGCCAAACGTTTGAACGGATTGTATTATGTGAAAACATATGCCGTTTTTCACATATTAGTTGAAGTAGAAACGATACCATCGAATACTGTTTCACAGTGAATCTTACTTTTATGTGTAACATAATTACACCAAGAAGAGACTTGGTCGTAACAATTTTTAGATTTAGAATTATAGATGATTCTCCATTACTCTTTCCATCATCATGTTCCTGTTATATGTCAGTAACTGCGGTGACACTTCCATTTCCTCCAATTGCCATGTTATTCGTGTAACTTAGAAAATATTCCAATAAACCATCAACAGTATCTTGAGAAGCTTCTTCGGAACCACTATCATCATCATCGTCAGCTGAATATCTTACTTCCTCCTCTGCACCATCTATTGACGATGAACCAACACTTCCAGAAATTCCAGTTGATGGATGGAACGCTTCAACTGACTGCGATTGTTCTTCTTCGCCATCTTTATTGCTTTTCGTCCCTGAGTAGTGTGCAGGATTTTCGTTCAGTTCTTCTTCATTAAAGTTTTCTTCGGTTACTGAGTTAATAGCAATAGTCATAGTTTCACGGACTCTTGCACGCCATGCCGCGACATCCGAAACAGTCCTTCTACTTCGGGTCCCTTTCTTGTTTTTTAGACTCATAAGGATGTGCGTGTACGTACGAGGAATAAGGATGACGGTAATGATGTAATGGAATTCTGTTGTTAATTAAAATTGAGTTGATGCTGATGACGGTGATGGATGTTAAGAGAATGATAAAGAAAATGATAAAGAAAATGATGAAAGTGGAAAAGGTGATGATGAAGATAGAAACCAAATGTTTTTCAAATAATTTGTAGTGATTTTGAGGATGAAGGAGATACTGGAAGTGAATAAATAGTGGCCTAGTACCCGCTAGTTTTGATTGTGAGATGTGGGACTTACCTGGTATTTATACAATGTTGAATCAAATCTGATTATTCTGATGCACTGTTATGAAACAAGTGTTGTAGTTATGTTGATATTTACGAAGTAAAATGAAATAAATGAGAAGAGAAAAATCAATATGGATCCGACCGGGTAACGATACATAGCAACACGATACATATCAACATTATTAATTCAATAAATCATTGTAAATTTTTATCGATACATTGATCTGTAATGGAAACGATAATTAAATATGTGTAAGTTCTGTACGGTTATCTTGTTTGGGTCAAGCAAGAAAGTTCTCTGAAAGATAGAAATTGAAGTTTTTTTGAAAAAAGTTCAATTTTTATCTAAAAAAAAGGAAACATCTTTAAAAAAATTAAAATGAAACTATGTTCGAATACGTAAATAATTCTTTGCAGATCTTGGTCTTCATTACTATAGGAGTGAGAGATTTTTAGAAATCAGTGAATCCGGGCAATTCTGCTGCATGATCCATTCTTCCCATCATCAGATCAGTGCAATTGGAGGATGTCATCAAAGGTAAAAGGAGCTTTATTAATGTCTGCCATCTAATAAAACAAACGGCTCAAGTTAATACACGTTATGCACACTGACTTTTTAGGTTCGGAACTGAATAGATATGTTCTTTGAAATCAATCTGGTCTACATCGATTTCTGCTCAAAAAGTTGAAGAAATAGATGAAACAACCATCAAATTGGAAAACAGTATATCGGCTGCTTTCTTGTCTGCTTTGAAAAGAACTTCGCTGCACAAAGTTAAAATGATTACAAAAAGTAAAAAATGTAATTCTTCATTCTTTGAAATATTCAAAGTCGCTGAATCAAATACCATATTTCTGCATCTACCTATCCTTACATGCAGTTGGGGTATAAATTATGATGGAAGCTGATGACCTACTAAATGTACCTCACAAACGTCCCTGGAAAGCAATGAACTCTTTTTGCTGGCAAACAAAAAGAACAACATTTTCATCATTATAATTTAGTACGTACCAACTTATTACAGTTAATAAACTCCTATTGTACAGTCCACTTCACGATGAAGCGTGGAAATAGGATGAACATCTACATCCAAATAAAATCCTTTCCCATTTCTTTCTCCCGTACAGTTTCTAGTAATATTAATTTGTCCATACTGTGCCATATCCAATTTATACGGCTCCTCAGTTAACATGATACATGTACCTTGTAGTAACTTTTATTTTGTGGTTGGAGAAGGTAGGAGCAAGTATATAGTGAGATTAGACATGTGGAACAGTTCGAACAGCAAAAATACCATCAGTTGTTATACAATCAATTATGTTTTCCATTAAACTTTTTCAAAATGACAGCAATTTCGTAGATAGACCGCATGGAATGATCATGAGGGGAGAGTAAAGATTCTGGGGTTTTGAGTTACCTAACACCTGTATAACATGTTAAGAACCTAGTAGCGACGTCAATTAGATTTAAAGCTCTAGAAAATCTACCAACTACGCCTTCATTCCGAACATTTTTGACCATGTAGTCATCCTTATCTTCAGGCTGTATCTCTACATCATTACCAATTATATTTTTTTCATCGCCTACACTACATTGTTCTATCTCCCTGTAGAAAGTATCACCATGAGATCTGATTTCTTTCCTCACTTGTTTAACACTTCTCGAGGTACCGACTATCACATCATGTTCGATGATTAATATCATCTCCAGTTCACCACCAATAATTCGAGTCGTTATCTCTGTATTCCGTTCATATATTAATTTGTTCCTGGTAGTCCCAATTTCCAGACCTTCTTTATCATCTCGTTCATGCTTCACCATTTCAGGTACATCCTTAAATGTAATAGTGCCTCCATTTATGTCCTTACAAATCCACTGTACATTTACTGACTTCTGATCAATCCTTTCGTCACATCGACCCCACCACACAAATACATATGAAAATCTCTCAAACAAACTAGCCTTCGAGTTATTCTGGCTCTGATGCATATTACCTATGACAAGACTGTACAATTTCATGCACGCGTGAACCGCAATTTTTCCCTTATCACAAAATATATCATCGCTACCTTTTTCCCTCCCTATTGTAGTCTCATGTATTTTCCAGCAACTTCGACATGCCTCATTTCGATATTTCCAGGCAGTATCCACTCCGGTTGTGTTACTTTGATTGAAAATTCTCCAGAAACAATAGACCCCGGAGTTGGAAATCACGGAAACTATTGTTCTGACCACATAGTAACATAGTCCTACGATTCCACTTCTAAATGTACTAAAAGTTTGTCCCGTATAAGGTATATACTTACTAGGTGCGTATACATCTCATACGGGACAACGTCAGTAATATAGTATCTCTGGACTGACGTTTCGCTGAATGTATGGCAAACATCATAACCTTTATTCCAAATGATGATGCTTTAGGAAAATTATCTGCACTAACACCATTTAATACCGTAATTAAATCACCTAATGTACAACGTTCAATTACCTTTTGCAAACCGGACATGCAAAATACTTCATCAAAATGTTGAATTTCACAATCTAAGTTTTTCATCTTTGTAGTTCCTCCATTTTTTATCGAAGCCTACGTTCCACAAATAGCTTTCAACCCAATAATATCTGTTGAAATTGTATGTAATATGTGCATCATGTTTGCATTTTTCTGACGTACTTCGTTCCCAATTTCATCAAGTTTTTTAAGTACTGTTTTCTCCAGTTTTAAAATCTCCTTCCTGATCATCTTTGCATCACAAGATGATATCGAGGTGTGGAATAGGAGTTCTGCGATTCCTAATGGTGATTTACTGTTAACCGGGGCACTGAGGTCTGTGCTGTTTCAACTATAATCAGAGCGATTGTTCGTTACCTGTCTCAATGGAAGTCGGCGATGCTTAATTTTTGTATTGACCCCCCTTTTCATTAGTTAATAACTTTAATTTACCAAGATCACAAACATTTTCTGCGCTAAATACTGATATGTTATTATTACGTTTGTAACTATTCAATTGTCTAACTCCTTTCTTCCCTATGTTGTTATGTTCTTCTTGTGCGACAATTTCACTATTATCGTTACAATTACACTGTCTTTGATTAGAAATCAACGGTCTGTCTATATCATCTCCAATATCTCCTTCCGATTCTGAATTCGATGTTGTTTCAAGGTCTGCATCAGGTTCGTCCTCAGTATCGAGGTCTTCATATTCGATATTCGTTTCTTCTCAGTCGGTTCTACCACTTTCCGTTGAACCTATACAAAAATCCTTCTTACTTATCCCTGAAATGTTTTTCACATACCGTACACCTCCATTTTCCTTCAAAACAGTTCCTGGCAGATTTTCATTCCGTTCCCTGCCAATCATTGAAACCTTTTCCTTCTTTATCTGCATTGGATTCATTTTTTCAATCAAAGAAATTGGACGTACAGGACTTTCGTCTTCAGTAATGAGGCTTTTAATCACATAGGGAACGACTTTTGCTTGCGGAGGTTTCGTTGTATAGCAAAATTCTCCGAATCTCCGAAGTTTTCATCTCTACCGGATGAGAATGTATTTCTTGTCTTTGATGCAGTCGTTTTCATCTTGTTTCCCTCTCTTCTCAGATTACGTAGCGATACTTTTTTTGAATTCACTACCGTTTTCGTTCTTACTTTACAAATTCCGATAATTAGTTAAATTGAATGGTTTCTGTTACGAATTAATGACGAAATGCTGCAATAAGTGTTCGTTGGTAGCAAATCGTGACGGGAGATGAACTGTGATAGTTTCTGTTATAAAGAAATGATGAATGCTGCAATAATTTTTCGATGATAACAAATCGTGACGTGAGATGAACTGCAGTACCGAAATCTAAACGACAATGACAGTATGCTGTTGTTTCTTACCCATTATGTTCGTCAGGAAAACGAGACCATAGAAAGTGAAACTTCAACGATACCCTCCTCGAAAATGCATAATAGATTAAACATTAAACATTGTCTCTGAAACTGGAAAAAATTGAACATAGGCCATGAAAAGGAAAGAAATCTAAAGATTTATTAAGATTTCTTTCCGTTTGATTTAATTTTTTCCCGTTTCAGAGCCATAATAATGATTACAACGAATATATTTTGGAATTGTTATTAGTAAGTCTCATTACCTTCATCTTTCTTTCCTCTTCCAAAATGAATATTGATCGTTGCTATAATTTTTAAAACAAATTAGAACGCACAAATAACTACAATACAAACGAATTTTCATGATGGTCCCATCTCTTCGAAAAAGAAACAACATTGACAAATTCATTCCATCTGATTTAGAGGAAATTTATGTCCTATGGTTGGAAGACACAAAGGAAAGTTGGTGGGCTGCACAAGTCCTAACAGTCGAACCATTTTATGCACCTCTAGCCATCGCCAAAGGTACAATTATTTATGCGGGAAAGGGAAATTATGATGAACAGAGAAGTGAATTTCACTTTATGTACTTTGAAAATGAAGGACGTGTCTTACGTGAAATTGATAGCTCAAGCCATGGGAATACTGATGGCTACGCTACCAATTCTTAGCTATATGTAAGCGAATTTCCTATTGGTTCCTTTGTACACAAAAACACGGGATGGAGATGGAGAAAAAGATACCTCGAAACCAGAGGCAATCAAAATGTAGTGTCTCAGCTGTTACAGACCGCATATTTTCCATAAGTAGAGTAAATAGAAAAACATGCCTAGTCAGTACCACTTCCGCATGATGAACGTAAGGAACTGGATTTGATTTCAATTTCGGGATCTGCAGTTAACCTAGAAAATAATTTACATGCAATAAGTCCTAATTCCATGGTAACTATTGAATCTCTTTCGCACAGACTGAGTAGTCTGGAGCATTCTCAGAACTTTCTTCTGAATATGGGATAAAAATATCACCATATCAATTCTGCAATTGAGACTATTACTCACCTACGTATTGAGTTACTTCAGACGTTTCAGACAAAGTTTCAACAAGGGAATATTTTCGGAGGAAAAGAAGATATATATTCAAAGCTAATATCAATCATCGTTCCGTGTCAACAGCCTCAATTTCATACAATTGCAAACATGATAAATTTTATGGACACAATTTCATGCCCAAAACGTTTTATGCCTTCTTTCCTCACTACTGAATCATCCACTGCAACAAAAATACTATCCATT
Organism: Odonthalia washingtoniensis; assembly: GCA_032358235.1. Lineage (NCBI taxonomy): Eukaryota > Rhodophyta > Florideophyceae > Ceramiales > Rhodomelaceae > Odonthalia > Odonthalia washingtoniensis. The sequence goes on from JAULBU010107062.1 coordinate 14,434, forward strand.
TCGTTCTACAGGTTTGCGAACCTGTGCAAGTTCCTTGGAATCAGCGATTACATGGATTACGCTGAGATACTTTGTAGGCAAAGCATAAAAAAGAACAAGTCATACCTTCGGATAGTGCGAGCCGAATTTGACCCAACAACATGATACAAGCAGCATATCATTATAGAGCATAGTCTTAAAAATGACCATTTCCAGTCTGATGGTTATTTTTAGTCTGTCAATTGTGCAGTAACATACAATATTCCAATTTTAAAACATTCAATACAAACATGGTCTGAAGATGAGGTGCGTCATTTATCCAAATGGGAAATTAACAATGTAACATGCCCTTGTCATGGTCCTAATGACATTTCTTCAAGTGAAATTAAAGAATCCTCTGAAAGCGGTGAAACAAACAATACTTTCAAATTGGCTTGGTAAAATAAAGAACTGCCATCGTCCAAAGTTTGGACGTGTGATGGGCTCAGAACAACAGGTATAGTTCTGGGCACACTTTAAAATTACAATATAAACAATTATAGTAATAGGAGAGACAAATTGTAGCCAGCTGCTTCCAATTATAGCGTCATTGGATTATGTTGATTACACAACTTCCCTAAATCCGAACTCGGTGCAGCTCAGGCAGTAAGGAGACTCTAAATAGAAGTTACGTCGATTGTGTTTACTGCGAAATTTTACCTCGTCCAGGAAGTTGATTCAGTATTTGATCGTATTAATAAATTGTAGTTTCGTATTGAAACTGCAGATTTTTTAATGTACCAACATTTAAAATATTAAAATTTGTATAAATCAGTACGTAGCAATACCACAATACTGGTAACTTCAATATTAAAATTTTATTGTTCTATTCAAATAGGTAAAAGTTATCGTTCATTGATATCTGTCTCACCGTCGTAATGGATGAAGGTAGTTAATTCTATCTCTGGAATGTGGCCCTTGCACAGGAAGGTTGGATCCCGAGCCGGTTCTCTACTTGTAGAGGATTGGCTGCTGGGGCCGAGAAATCGGAGAGTCTGCAGGCTTTCTGCCTCTAGTCGATTCTGGGTCTATAATTACCACCCTCGATGCACTTTTAGTTCCTCTCTTATATATATATATATACGTAGATTATAAACTACTTAAATTATAAACTTATAGATTATACATATCAATACTTCGCAGTCGCAGTCTACATAATTAAGAATGTGATTATGAAAAAGGAACGAGGTTTCGATATTTATTCATACAAATAGCTCAAACCACACCCATATTCCGCAGCATCATACCTTTTGATACCAAAATTCTACCACACTTCACATTCTAGTCCTGTAGGGAGAGGAAGAAACAATTGTCCCCCCAAGTCCCAGCAGATCACACATACGGCATTGAAGAGTGCATGGAACATTGACGAGTGTATGGGCATATACACTGTATATGTTGGAGACCTCCAGGCTCACATTTTGACGACAATAGAGCGTTTTGGAAAATCGCGAGTGGTTTTAACCACTCATGTTATATAAAAACGTCACGTTTTTCTTCACTTGCAATTCCAAAATCCACTTAATCCCAGCAAAACAATAGTAGATGTAAGACTAACAATCTAATAACAAACTATCCCAATTTCTTCGCCATTTTGATAGTAACGTACACATCACCATCAGAACTCTCAGTATTAACTACAGGGGTACCTTCGATACCATCACCGACCGTAACTTTCGCACACCTGTTACAATCACCTTCAATCGATCTAGTTATTCCACCAACCTCCTCAAACACATCATCTACATTCTCTTTCACAGTTAGTACAATTAGCGAGATGCCATGCGAATCTTCACACAGGCTTGGACTGTTAAAAAATGTCCCCCAAATATACCTGAACGGATGAAAATGGAAGAACTATTTGGACGGGTCCCTATTGTATATTTGGACGTGAATTTGTTGCACAATATTTCAGAGAACTACCTGTCGCTACTCAATTTCCGTTTGGTACTAATTTCGATACGGGATGGGGTCCGAAACTAACGATAAATAGAAACGTGAAGGATACCAGAAAGTTTTCAACTTATCACAGCAGCGGGTTCAACCTTCATTTATGCGCACGTTTATTACGGGTGGTGATTCATATGTGGCTGAACTATCACTCAGCACTGAATGTGTGTACAATGGGTGAACAGCAGTAAAGTTATTGTTTGCGTTTTCTGAGTCAAGGATCATGTCTAGATCATTTTCCATCATGCGTCTCATAGTTGCTAATGTTCTTTTTTCTCCTCGTACGGCGTCCATACCGTCGCTTATTACTCATTATTCTCCATCCTCAACACCTGTTTCAAGAAGTTCTCCGCAACCGAAAAAAGCAAAGGATGGTGTAAAGGTGACTTATCATTATTATGCAGAGTGTCAGTCAGGTGCGGAATTGGCAGCAAATGATTTTGGTATTATGTTAATGTTTGAAAATCCTGCAGGGGCAGTACTTCTCGTTGGACAGAATTCTAAATGGAATATGGAACATCGTGCACGTCGTTCACTACCACGTCTTCAAATTCTCAGAAAATATGTTGACATGGTTTTCGTCGTCGCTAATTCTGACCGACGTGCTTTAGGTGCTCCCGTTGTTGGTAAGAAGGAAGGTGACATTGACGAAAAAAAATCTTTCAGAAGTGGATGGATTACGCGCACGTTATTACTTAATAGGTAGCTCGTATCCGTGCAGAGATTGACAGAAATTATGGTCATCGTCGGTGGACCACAGGAACAGCCAATGTTGATGCGTCCATCGCCAGCCAAATCACCGCCAAATTATATACGCCAGTCATGAATTGGTTCAAGAGTTAGTTTGCATACTGGTTCTCGTGTTGGTTCAAGAACTGCCATTTGCAGTGCTTCCAGAGCTGGATCTCCACCACGCAATGGAGTGACGCATCAAGAAGGCGTGGATGAGGCGGTGGTGATGACGGTGGTGATGACGACATTACTATGATGAAAGACGTCAGAATGGACATGCGAGTAATCTGTGGTGTTAATGCAGCTCAAGAAAATCAGCAGCAGTTTCGAGAGGGACTTGATGCGTTTGTGTCAAATATTCTGAACAAATATCGTGAATTAGTCGGGGGGATAGTCGATGACGAATCCGGGGAGGCATTTCATCATCGACGAACCAGTTCTCGAGTCGAAAAGTGAGTGACTTTGGTCACGGTGGTGGTGGTGGTTCGGACGAAAATATAAGCTTTGAAGCAATACAAATGGAGGAAGATGTTTCTCAGAACGCTTCCATGACTATGACTCGTTTCAACTCCCGATTTGGTAATGCGTCAGTAATAGTGTCTAATAATCGGTATGGTTAGAGGATGGGTTCACTTGCAGGGTCGAGAGCAGGTTCAATCGCTGGCTCTCGTGCAGGATCGACGGTGGTTTTACTGTCACGGATACCAACGAAGGGCGGTGGAGGTGCACGGCCTCTGCGTAATTCGGGGCTGAGATCTGAGATGACGACACCGAATAGGATGTTATCAGATATGTATGGTGGTGGCAGCGGGATGTTAACACCGAAGTATGGCGGTGGGGGCTTCTTGAGCGGTAGAGATAGTGAGACGGCGACGCCAAGTGGAAGAGGAAGTGAGGCAATTACTGAATTGAAGTCGGCATTGATGAATGAAGCCGAGACTATGGGAGGGGGAGTGGACGAAGGTGAGGAGATGCTGCTACAGTCAAGGCGGGCAGTGAAAGGGCTGTCGTGGAAAAAATTGTGTACTTGGGTGGTATATGCATCGAGGGAATTGGTGCGAGTGGCGAAGGTGGATCAACGTTTGGAGGTGGCGTTTTGGAAATGACACCTTTAGTTTCTTCAAAACCACTACATGTGTCGGTACAAACCACTACAGTGTCGGTTTCAAATCACCACTCACACCTGTAAAACCACCACAATGTAAAACCCACTACAGTTAAAACCACCAACTGTAGTGGTTTTCGAAAACATTTGGTACGCAGTGTGAAAACGTCAAACCAAATTTTCTTAGAAGGTAAAGATCAGAACAATGGTCTGTCTCAACTGATACAAATCATGTTTCACAGTTCCTCCCACGACCTTTTATTGACTTCGTAAGGACATATATATTTCCAATTCGAGTTACGCTATCCACAGAAATCATTAGTTCCCTTCTATGGCCAACTGAAGAGGCGGTAAAAATTATATTCACTATTTTACACATCAAAGATAAGAGAATACTATGTGTTAAATATAGTTGACGAAATAACTAGATACGGGGTACATGTAGTGAGGGAGTCACGCAGAGCAGATAAAATGACGAACTTATTGGAAAATGTGTAGATCTGCCACCAAGGTACGCCTAAGAGTTTTGGAGCGGACCCAAATTATGTAAACCATTCTTTGAAACATTTCTTAAGGAACACAGAGTTGAATCAAACCCCGATCAGCACGTTCGTTGCATAAGAAGGGGAAGTTTCAACGTAATAACGAGTTGTTCAAAGTATTTCTATCGAGAATAGATACTGAGAAAATGGAGGCAAATGAATTGACCATAGTCACGCCGACTTCTTTCTTAACAGACATGTTCCACAGGAGCTCTATCCTCAGTGATTTTCAGCTAGCATGGGACTATGCCCCATCGATTCTTGTTATCTCTTCATACGTGGTAACCGTCCACATTCAAATGCACATGTCGAGGTCGTGGCCACAAGGGCATTCCAATGGTCCATGAGATTGTAGACTATTAGCGTAGAGACGAAGGATCCATTAAATACAGGTGCTATAATGAAGTTCTTCTTTAGAACTTCGAAGTAGAATGAAGACTTCAGATGGATTGAAGCCAGGATTATGGAAGCGCTGGTACACGGTCTGAAGAGTCGCAGTAGATGGAAGTAATCTGGATAGACGATGGTCTGCGGCACTATTGAAAGTCAGTCCAGTTTCTTACTGGTAAGGCGATGGGCACCATCATTCTAGTAGTTTCTGTGCAGAGGCGCTGAACCCGAACACCGTTTGTAATTCGAGGCGGTATGACTCGCACGTGCGGGGAGGTTGAGTTACGGTAGCCGAACGAGCTTCATATTGGATGGCGAACGCAAGTTCTGGGGAGATTAAAGTATCGAAGGTGCTTTTCTCTATTTAAAATTAAGAAAGAAACACCCCAAAGCCTCTTAATTAGGCTCCACTTGCTGCCGAACGGCGGTAGGAGGAGTTTAATGTACAAGGTAGTGAAGTGGGAGCCACCGATACACTGTAATGGGCGACAATGTCCAAATTACACGTGAAGATTGTGAGAGGCCACCCAAAACTGTGTTTCTACACTAAAGAATAGATATGATGAAAGACACTAAAAGTACACATGTAAAGAACGAATTGCACCACAATTGGCAGAAGAGAAAATCTTCAAAATTGAGTTAAATAACGAATATGCCTATATTCGTATTGCACCACACCATCATGAGCATTGAAAGGTTGCATTATTGCATGCATTCTGTAATGTCATGCGTTCAAGTCCAAGAAAAACGTGGTGGATGGACGCAGATTAATTATTTGTCTTTGTTTGAGCGGAATATTTCAGAGGCAACCAACCAGGTTATGGGTTGCATTATAAAATTTTGTGTGTATGTGCTCAGAAGAAGAATTGCAACTCCCAGGGTTTTTGTCCAAAGATGGAATCGAAGAACGGAAGAATGCCGTACTTCTATTGAGCGCAATGCCGCTTCTATAGTAGTTCTTCTGAGTCAAGAACATGTATTTATTACTATTGATCACAAATGGCTTGGAAAATACGTTGGTACTGAGCTGCGAAATATCTACGATTGTTCTATTGCTGAAATTTGTAACGAGTGGTCAGCCATTTGGTTATGTGTATGTGGTGACGAAGGCCATCAGGAATATGGATGAAATATATAATGAAGTAGGAATAAAATGGGACGAAGAACCTGACTGTATGGAAGAGGATGTATACTATCATTTCACAATAGGGACTGAAGGTCGTGATTTGTTGGAGAGTCGTTCTATTTCTTGTAAAAAATGGAAAATTGGTGGGAAAGGGAATCCGCCATCAGATGAGATTCATATTGATTAGATCCGTATTACTGGTAAAAGCTCTGAAATTGGCGAGCAATCTTGAAGGAAGCCTCCAAGTTCGACGTAAAATTGAATCTAGTGATGCAGAGCAATTTGAGGGAGATGGTACTATCGTGGAATATGACGAATAATAAGGAAGTGAAGAGAATTCACCAGCTGGTAGTGATACTGAAAGATTAACTTTGGATGAGAACAAAATAACTAGTGAAGAAGTGCCGATAGTAGATGGTGATGAAGTACCACGTCGATCCAGAAGTGGCTGCACTGTAAGCGGTTCTTTAACCGGAGTTGGACGAACCAGTGGAAACATTTCGCGAAAGAAGACCAGAAATAAATAGTTTGTATTGGAATTTAATAAACTTTATTTGTTATTTTGGCTATGAGACTTCCATTTATGCTGTAGACATCATGTAATCGGTATGGAAAATCAGTAAAGATATATTTAACTTAGAAATAGTAGTATATTTGTTCTTTTCGTACAGTAGTTGGATCTATGAAGAAAAGATTAATGTAAAATAGGTGATGAGTCCATGGCAGTTCATCTGATAAAGAATGAACGGAAAAACTAGACCGTAGGACGTGGACCAACCCCTCAATAGTATTGAATGACACCATACCGAACCAATCTGATTCTGTTACTGTGTTTGCGTTGCCTCCTTCTGTGTTTTTCGTTTTCGTCGTACTACCAGAAGTGTCATCCCAAGAAATGGGAAGATGTACAAGCCCCAACTTTTCAAGGAGATTATCTTCTCGAATCCAAGTTGGCATGTTATGTATATAGGAAAGGCCATTTCACAATTGAGAATTGCCAAATATGAACTGAGGACCCGCTGAATCTGGTAGATCACATATTGAATGAAATATCAACCTAGAAATGAATCGTTCTACAATTCCCAATCCGAACGTTGCTCAAGTTGAAACATCTACTATAGAAAATGTAGTGCGCGAGGTTCGAGTGGAATGGAGAGCATTTTTAGATTGGAGCTCATTTATTTCCAGGGGCTTGCTTATATTGGCTGTACATGGCAGAAATATCGAGGTGAGAGTCATTGTATATGAAGATAGATTTTATGCAAAGACACCGATGATATCGAAATTCGGTTCAGACCAATAAACATTGCCTTCAAATCTCACTTGCTAATTTTCAAATTTTTGAAACAAAATTATTTCAAGGAAAAAAATCCACGGTATCCATATGGATGGGCAAAATTTACAAAACAGTATCCAGTAATTTTTGATTGAAAAAATTAGCGGATAATGTTTTTGTATTTCTGTCCATCCAGGTGGATGAAAATGGAATAATTGGAAATTTTGTTTATTACGTTCAACGTAATAAAAACGTTACCAATTATCGCAAGTTGCGATGATAGTTCTAATCAACTACGATTATAAAATGAATACATGAACCACCACTACTGGCTCCCGTATTGAAGAAAGTTGGTCATTGTTGAATATCGCCCGATTTCCAACCACTGTTCAATACTATTCAATATTATTCTTTCCGTGTTCATTACTTGACAAATACTTCTTAGTTGAACTTCCATCTTCCTTCTATGAATTTGTTTTCTTCTGTTCTAGTGATTGATGATTGTTATCACTACTGATTGTTTCATCTTCACTGCTCTTTCCCCTCTCCTCGTCGTCATCCTCTCAGATAAATATAGGTCTACTTCCCTCCTTTGAAAGTTCTTTTGATTTTTCCCTTGTTCGTTCTGTTGATTTTGAGACTGTTGCACCATCCCCAATTGTCCATCCACTGGATTTTTTCCATACTGTTCTTTCACCAGGTTGTAATGCTTTCACACTTTCAATAAAGCGGGATCAGTTTTTCTTTCATTTATATTTGCTTTTCTTGTCATCTTCTTCATATTCTTAGCAGTATGGCTAAACAGGTTCATTGGATTATGAAAAGACGTCCAATTTTCATTTGTGCTTCTTTGCTATGTTCCACTTACATTTAAATAAATTGATCCAATGACATGACATCAGTCATGATGTCTTTCAATATGTCACTGAGGTCATTGAGGAAGTCGGCACATGTATTGTAAAACGGTGAAGCATTAAATGAAGACCGCTTGTTCGGATTACTTATAATATTCATTTGAAGGTGACATCATATACGTCAGGTAAACCAGTTCAGCCCACATGAATGAAGCATCATCAAGATGAGCAAGAAATAATGCATCATTAATCTCGGAGACCCGACTGATATAGTAAGATCTTTAAGGAAGAACTGGGCCACTCGAATATTACGTTCATAGTGACTGCGACTTTTACCTTAATGAAAATCCGCTCTAATTAGATCAGTAACTATATCAGCAATTACCACATTTCTGAATGACACTTTATACCGTGATTCGAAACTTACAGCGTACTTGGTAAGAAATTGTACAGTTATCATGAATCCAGCACCTCTTCTCACAATTTCGCATGTAGTTCATTATTTCCCACGAGTTTAATGGTATTCCATCTTTTCGGCGTACTGCACAGACGAGGAAACGTGGAACGGTTTGCGTGCGAAATAATTCTGGGGGATTAGGTCTGCAAAAAGTTCAGGCAAACAGGATTCCCAATGTATCACATCAATCACCTCTCCGAATTTTTTCAGACCTTTGTCCCTGGACGGGTTGTTCGTGACTTTCAACTTTGTTTGCCGAGGCTTGAATCCTTGTTTGTTTCTAGAATACATGAGCTCACCACAATGATCACTATCAATTTCGCGCAGTGGAGTGTCCACATCTGTAACTTGAAAAATTGTTACCCATACGTCCATGAACATATGGGGAACAACTATGAATATGTGTACAAATTCATATGTTCTTACATTGAATTCACGAACCTCTTTTTTCGTTCCAGTGTCTGCATTCCTTTCTTCTTCACGGCGTGAATTTTGATTTATTCTGCGGGATGTCGAGGATGAATTATTTGTTCCATCATAGGTGTACGTCGCCAAACTGTTTGACTCCTAGATGTAATATGCCTCATTCACCACATATCCTAATAGTCTCGGGGTGCAAACTTGGAAACATCTTGGAATGGATATTAAATTCACATCGAATGGTACACAATGCGTACACTCCCGTAGTATATTGTACACGGGCACCGCATACAAATATGCAAAATTGTAAACAACAAAAAAAGCACGGATAACGAATTTGACAATTGACACAGCCATTCAACACGTGAAGATATTTTAGCTATAAATGCTCACGGTTAACGAATTACCAACTGGTACTGAAATTTGCACACGTGGCGATATATTAGGAAAACACGTCTACCTTGACAGACAGTCAGAAGATACTCGCGTTGGAAAAAAACCTTTTCTGTTAGCAGGACGCGACCGAGTTAATTTTTGACGCCTTTTTTAGTATAAAATAAAAATGAAAAGCCAACCTGGAAAGGAAAATGGAAGAGAATTTTTCTCATAAAAAAACTAGCATTCTGGCTGAGTTTAGGTGCGGAAATCCAGAGGGTTTAAGCAATATGGAGAAGGGTATTTACGCCATAAGCCCGCTTCTTGATCAACGGAGGCTACAGTGCTTACAAACGGTGAACGAGGGCTTAAGTATGCCAGCTAGGAGATTTACGGCTCACTACAATTCGAATTTTAGTATAGCTCAATATAACAACCAAGGCACGTATATAGTGATGAAAATCTACGTGTACGGGACCTTGAAAAATATGGAATCATCAAACAACAAAAGAAATGGACTGGCGGCTAAGTCAATGTCATTGGTGGCACCATTGAGTCATCGGGAACTTGCGCGTTGGGTACAGAAAATATCCGAAATTTCATTAAAAACGAAAAGCTTACGAATGAACCTAAAGGAGCGCCGTAAGCAGGATTACACGAGTTCAAGACCCGTTTCCTTAAGTTTTTCAATTGAAAAAGATCTAGTAGAAGATCTCGTTGCTTCAAGAAAGCTCTGTACCGGGGTAGACGACGTAAGAAAAATGCCTGACGAAATCCTCAAAGGCTGGTTGGGTAAACACGTCAGTGATAAAAGAACCACTTGCGTTCATAGTGCCGTAGATAGTGTTGGTTGTGTTAGTTAGATGCATTGTGCCAGCCTGGATGTTGTACAGGTTCGCGGGAAACCAAGGTTAACAAGTCAATAGTTTTCTTGTACACGTGTACGGAAAATATTTCTTGTTACACGTGTAATGAAATAATGTACACAGTGCGTTGTGTCTTTGATTGACTTTACTATACTGAATTCATGTTGATTGAATTGACATTACTGTAAGTGAAATCCACTGTGAGACGTTAGCTAGTTGTTAAAAGTCTATAAATAGGACCACAACAGATTCATGAGAAAATAACTAAAGACAGTTAACCCTTCATCGAAAAATTACGTGGTATTATTGCATTGAGAAATATATTTATATATATACAACCGCTTGGAAGACCACAATTAATATTCCAGCGTTACAATAGCAATGGAATACGAACGCGACGAGCTGTGTGTGACATATTTTCTTGGAGAAGAGAGTGAAGATTTCGAGCTGTGGTAGCTCCCTTTATAAGAGCCGTGCTCGAAAGTATGGATCTTGCCGATGTTGTCTATAATCAGCAGGAAGATCTAAGTGATGTGCAAGCTGAAAATCAAGCAAGCTACCAACATAAGGTACGCAAGGCTAGAGAGATCATAATCACATCACTTGGTGACAAGACGCTTAGAGTCGTACAATCAGCTTCTAAACCGTCGGAAATGGTTAAGAAGCTCAACAAGAGATATGCTGCGTCCACAATAGCCAACAGGATTGTAATTGCGAGTCTGATCCATACACGCTATGATGGAAAAAAGAATATGGGAGAAGATATTTCAGAAATGGGAAGCATGTTCAATAAGCTGGCAGCTATGGGCTCCATTATCGACTCAGATATGCAAGTCGCTATACTGCTCGTGTCTATTTCATCAGAAGAATCTTTATCTGGAACGGCTTTAGCAATAAAGACAATGGAAGCAGATAAAGCAACTTGGGATTATGTTGCTGGGCGGTTCATAGAAGATAAGCGCTCTCAGAAGCTCTCTAAAAATGTTGAAGTAAAGGAATCCAGTAGTATCGCCGCCAACGCAAGACAGGAACGAGACCGCTCAACTATTCGTTGTTTCAATTGCAACAAGATCGGACACATTTCCCGGTACTGCAAGAACAAGGATCCGAATGGTGAAGAAAGAGAGGATAGATAAAAAGTTAGGGCTGCACTTGTTCGAAAAACAATGAATGACGCCACGTTTATAGTGGACTCTGGGTGTACTCAGCACATCACTAACGACTAGAGCATCTTTAATGCAGTTGTAGACATAAGCCCTATTCGTGTGAATCTTGCCGATAATCTGTTAGTGGAAGCAAAACAAGAAGGGTCAGTGTAGAAATTAACAAAGGTTGTAGAGAATCCAGGGGGGATACGATTTGCGCCACCTGATTGGTCAGTATTCACTAAAAGGAGCCACCTGATTGGTCAGTATTCACTACACCAGCGAAGAGGGTTGATACTCAGCGTGCTGCGTGGATTGTAGAGGGGGAAACGTGGCAAATGATTCTGCGAAAGCGGGGGCGATTAATTTTGATTATTATTGTAAAAATAGAGAGTCGAAGACGT
>JAULBU010107173.1:0-26090 GCA_032358235.1 Odonthalia washingtoniensis
CTGTACTTAGCTACAACCTGTCACGCTACCCTGCTACCTCGTGCTCAACCACCCCCAACTACAACTTTTCATATCCAATTTCAAGAGAGAGAATTTCAGAGGGAAAATGTCCGAGAAGAAATAAAGGGATTTTTTAGGCTAAAGGGATTTGAAAAGAGACACAATTGCCAGCAGGATAGCAATGCTTGTAAAGGAAAAAGCATTAGTTTCAAATAATCAGTCGTAAACATCAAGAAAATGGATGGTGGACTCAGCCTGGACACGACACGTGTGCAACAACAAAACCTACGCAAAGCTTGGTTTGCTCGCTAATTCACGAGGGGTTCGTTGAATTTCGTAGAGTTTCGTTGATCATGCGATGATGGGGAGAAACTGTCCCCAAGTTTACTCGGTAAACTGCCGACAGTGAAAGAAGAACACTGTAAACCTGTAATTTGTGCTACATAAATGAATACAAAAACAATCGCAACCAACAATCAACATCGTGACTTAGTGGTCGGGAGACCCTTTGCTGGACAAGTGGTTGCCAGTTCAATCCCCGGCCGGTTCACCTACTAACGGGCCCCTCGTCGGCGGGTTCACCTACGAACGGGCCCCTCGTCGTGCTGAGTAGAGCCGGTATCGCCCTTTGTGGCGATGCCACTTTTTGTTGCCCGACTTATGGCAAGTTGTGATTGGCTAAGCGGCCTCGGGTGTCACGTGTAGAGTGACGGGCTCGTTTGTGTGCCAGAGTGCAAGAGTACCAACCATGCTCTATAATTTGATATCCTCAAGTCAACCAAGAAGAAAAGGTTTCCGTACAGAAATTGATGATGACATACAGAAGTGAAATGATGGAATTTTAATAATGACTTACAAACGGACAAATATTATTTCGCAAATTGCAAAGGAAACAGAATATGGGCTCAATGGATCAATTGTCAAAGTGGAGAATAGTGAATATGACGAGAAGCCATTAGGTGTCTCTATGGCCACGTAGCATGAAAGACTTGGCCATATGCAACCATCAGTTATAACCAAATCCTTCCATCATGTCAAGGGAATCTTTATTGTTGATTCTATATCGAAGGAAGGCATGTATAGTGATTTCGCTATTGGAAAATCAACACTGGTACCTCGAAAACTTTCACCACCTGACAGTAAAGAAAATAAGCCAATTGAAAGAGTATTTACAGATGTTGTTGTCCCAATAAAGCCACCATCTTCAAATAATTCAAAATATTTTGTGACGTTAATGGATGAAAACAGTGGGTTCAACATGGTCCGATTTTTACATGCAAGTCAGATGACGGAAATGCTGTGGAAGAAATGATATCTGAGCTTGAAAATCTATTCAATGCACAGATCCAAAAATTGCAACTCATAAATATGAAATATGTGAAGGGGCTATGGTCGGGTGGTGTCGGTGAATTTATTGGTAAATAACTAACGACTTATTTCAATAGAAAGAGAATATCTCATGAAATAACAACAGAATACTTACCGGAATCAAGTGGTGAGGCGGAAAGACTAAACAAAACCCTCCTAGATATGGCTCACACTATGATGCAGGGAATGAGAAATAAAGTAGATGAAAGACTTTGGGCGGAGGCGGTAAATACAGCTTCCAATATTAGAAACCGCTTAATATCAAGGAGTTGTACTCAAGAATGTACTTCATATGAAGTTGTCCATGACTCAAAACCAAATCTGGGTAATATTAGAAGATTTGGGTGCAAGGTTTATGTACCTATTCCAAAACAACGTCAGAGAGAAAAATTAATGGAGAGAGAAAAATAGAGAATTCTGATTGGGTATGATATAGGAGACGCATGCAGAATATTACTTGCAGAAAATGATGAAATAATTATTTCAAAAGACATGAAGTATGATGAGGAAGCGGAAATGCCATATTTTAAAAAAATTCAGGATAATAAATTTGTTACATTCGAATTCGACGAACTTGAAAGTGAATACATTGATAAATGTCTTGAAGTGCCACAAATGTGGAAGACAATGACATTACAGGTGTCCCTGTAATTAATACAAATATTTCTGGAAAACTCAACAGATGATGAGGAACAATATTTAGACCCTCTGGAAGAGTTAACTTACAGTCCAGGATTACGTCGATCTATTCGTCAAACGGCTGGTGTGCCAACAAAACTATGTCCTCAGAGTAACGTCTGTCTAGTAACGGATTTTTTATTCACAGAATGTAAAGACGACAGTAAGATACCATTCTCATACGAAGGGGCTATGAAAAGCGGAAAATAGATAAATGGAAGTCTGCTATGAAGGAGAAAATGAACTCACTGGAAAAATTGAAAGTTCGGAAATTAATTAAGCTTCCAGATAAACGGAAATTAATTAAAACGAAATGGATAATTTATTCAAAATTGAACCCTAACAATTTGATTGAAAGGTTTAAGGCACGATTAGTAGCAAAGGGCTTCACCCAAAAGGCTGGAGTTGCATACTTCGAAGTATTCTCACCCATGTCAAAACATGCCACTGCACTATTTATAATCGCACTGTATGTCCATAAAGGCTGGCCAACAAGATCATTGGATATAAATATAGCATTATTATATGCTACATTGGACGAAGAAATTTATGTGTCTCAACCAAAAGGACTTTTCATTCCAGGATTTGAAGGCCATGTCTATTTACTGATGAAGGCACTAGTTGTGTGAACTATTCCATTAACCGATTAGGACTACAGTACGTAATCTTTTCATTGAAAATCCGTAACAAGTCTTCTATCAAATATTGACACATTCCGTGAAATCGTTAAATGATACCGCCGGGTCGGACGGATATGTCCCTTTAGGTCTACTTTTCGTCGAATATCCGAGAATATCCATTTCTGAAGACTATTGAAGACGTGTACCTACTGACGAACGAGGCCACATAGCCTTTAAAATTCAAAACGAGATGTAGAAAAAAATCTATCCCGTGCGCGTGTCAAGAGATTTAAGATTGAATGCTCCAAAAGCAACTGATGCTAAATACGAACCGGGTAGTCAAATATTAGTATGGATGGAAATGGGCCATACACCAAAGAAGAATGGAGAATATTTAGGACCATACAAAGTATCACATTTATACAGGAATTCCTAATTAATATATATCTTCGACATTCCGAACTCCCAACCACGTCCTTTCTTCATTACCCAAGAAAAACTTATCTATCACTAAACTTTCTGTTAAAATTACTCTTCATCAAACTAAATACGTAACTAAAATGCTACCGCACACCGTCCATCGAAGACGACGTTTTTAAGACCCAAGTGTTGTGCCAAAAAGACTGAAGGTCGCAGACACCCGAAATGGGGATGTCAGGGCGAGAAGAGATAACCAGACTCGTCAAAGGAGGAAAATTCAAAAGAATTCTGTAGGAAAAAGCCCCTTCCAATGCCAACATATTGCTGGGTCGTCTTTTTCTCGCTTTGAAATCTACGATCGATGGAAAAGTAAAGCATAAAGCTCTGTTTGTCATTAGATGCCACCATGATAAACTGAAGAACTTCATGGTAGATACTATCCAAACGCTCCAGCCATCATCAAGAAGACTTTTTTTGGCACTAGCCTATATCTTGGATTTGAAACCTGGACGGCAAATGTCACACATGTCTACCTTCAATCCGCCATTCTTCTCTCTTGCGGTGGATTTCTACATTTTTTGGTACCAGAGTTACATCTAACCGCTAATTAGCGTATGTAGATATTTAGAGCACTCGACGGACTATCCGAATCTGGTGATCTCTGCTGCCAAACATTACAAATTAATCACAAGCAAGACGTAAATATGTCAACATCATGCTCAGACTCATCATTTCACTCCATCTCTAAAGCTGATCTCCTGGGAGGTCTAAGCGGAACCGACGTTGATGACCTTCTAAGATCCGGAGACTCATGGTTCAAGAAATTGTGAAGAATGACAGAAGACGGTTTCGAGATGAAACCACCTTCTACCTTGCCATTTGAATTTAGTGTTTTCAGATTTGGAGTTCAACAATGAATATGTGATGTAACAGACCCGAAGCAATACCTCCAAAAATTAGAACAACTAAAACAGGATGCAAGTTTTACACAATTCAGGTCTATGAGAATTCGTCTAACCTGGTTATCACACACAAAACCCAATGGTTTGCTTGAAATTTCCAGGCTCTCGTAGATCACTGAATATTCCTATATCAACTCGAAGACAACTTTATTGAAACAACTAAATTCAGAAACCAACTATGCCCATCTATTCGATATTTCAATCACCTTCCCCAGATTGGATCTCGGCTCCATGAATGTAATTGGATATTCTGACGCTTCATTTGATAATAATGTTGACCTCTATTCGCAACTGGGATTCATAATTATGGTAACAGATGTATCGATAAAATTGGTATCTTTATTTTTAGATCGTATAAAGCGAAGAGACTTTGCCAATAGACCATGGAGGCAGAATGAATACCCTCTCCGATCTAGTTTACACTGCTTTTACTTGTCAACAGAATTTAGCAATGCTGAAAAAAATTCATATCAACCTGGATCTCTTTTTCGATTTCAAATATCTCTTCGATGTAACTTCGACAAGGAGTAGGACATCGAAAAACGACTGATGTTAGATGTAGCAGCCGCTAGAAATGGTTTCCGTTCGAAATAGATCTCGAATATTGGCCTGGTACGATCAGAAGCCAACCTTGCCGATGGATTAAACGAGCCTATGGTACAGGCTGTCTTGGGCAATGTACTTCAATCATTCATCCAAACTTTAACCGGTGCAATGGATAGTTAGACCCTATTGAGACAACTAACTATCTCACTTCATCTTTTCAATAACTCAATCCATTCATCATCCTTTTTAACGTTCGATTCCCCAACAAATTTAATCCAGACTTATCTTTATTTCAAAAAAAACAAACACATTTGGTATAATGAAAGAAAAAATGAAACCCCATCATCATCACAGCTGCACTTATGAAAACTTCCTTTTAAAACTTCCTCGTATTATAACACATATGAAGTAAAATAATGTTGATATAGCAAAAGATATTAATTACTTCCTGGTACACAAAAAAACATCATTATGATTTTAAACTTAAGCATAACACATCCAAATATTCTCGTACAAATCAAGTGAACATAATCTTGGTATAACAAAAGATGTTACCTACTTCCTGGTACACATAAAGCCATCATTATGTTTAAAAAAGAAATATAACCTAAAAGAAATTCAAACCTTCTGGAAAAAATTATGAAAATACAATCTTGGTATTAAAAAATATCTTACTTATTCTATCTTAGATAAAAATAGCAAGCTGCGATACAGCCGAATAGGGGGTCTGTGAAACGTAGAAACTCGAAGAAATAGTATAAATTGGAAGATGGATATTTACACACTCTAGAATAATAGACCAAGCTATATACGGTATACTACACACAGAGTCCATCCTACTTCAGAACATTCTATTCGAAATTTTCACGTGTAAATCTTCAGACTACAACATTCTATTTCCACATTTACGCGTGCTACCCTTCGGACTATTTCTACTGTCTCTAATTCGACTGTTGCCGTTCTAATTTAGTATAAGAATGTCAATCGCACATTTACCTTTCTTTACTCTTTTCTTTCTCTTCACTTTCTTTTACTACAATAATAAACACGTCCCTCAATTGCCTTCAAAATTTTCGTTAGCTATTTGTACAAATTAGACAATTCGATATCCAAATGTGAACCATGTTGAAAACTCAATCATCTTTTGAAAAGTACAACTAGGTAAATAAAATTTTAGCGGAACTTACTAATTGAAATATGAGAACTTCAAGATCTCATCTTTCGATTAGGACAAGAAAATTGTTATTACTTATAAAAACCGTTGAACGAACGCAAATAACTAGGGTAATTGTGTGGCTCTGATATGGTATTCTTGGGAAGTTGATAAAGTGAATGAAGAGTTAATATGGTCGATAATCTGCTCAGCGGTATCCCGTGCTGATCGATGCTAGGAATTATCCTTTTTGGCTACACGTCCCTTTCCCCATGGAGCTGTACACGGTGAGAAAGGTTTTTATTGTGAGCTAGGAAAATCGTCCACCCATCTGACTGTAACCAAGTATAATGAAATAAAAGAGTATAAGATATTCAAATCAGATTACATAATCAGAATGTGCTAAGATGCTGATGTGTACCTGGAGCGTGCAGGAACAGTAAGAGAAAAAAGTATGCCATTCTTGTGTAAAAAAATTTGCTCGAAACGGCTCTTTGGGCATAAGTTATGATTTTTGTATTGCCATAATTTTTATCAATTATTTATCTTTATTTTGTAAATGTTTCGATTTCAAAGACATCTGTATATTGTCAATATTTATTTGGAAAAAATTCGAATGTGACCGTAATTGTAAAGTAATGCCTATTTAAAATTGATAAATCATAAGTTTTGGCTCAATTTAGACAAAACGTTACTTCTTTTTTATAATCTATTCTAATTCGCGGTAATGTAGTTTTATGGAACGAAACTTTCTTGCGATTTAAATAAGAATGAGTTGATCTATAATTTATTCGTTTTAATATCACATAACAACTACTTTGTTAACTACAACCGTCATCATGCCTCAACGTTTGACGAAAAACTCAAGGCCAATTCAGATTTCACATTAGAAATTGGAAAATGGGGAGCTCACTGAGTTCCCTATTCTCCAGTAAAACATTTTTGGGGGTCTCTCCTCCAATGGCACTGGAAAATAGACCTCCAAAAATGGTTGAATGTCCGACCCTCTTTTACGGGTACATTCCCTTGACACGTTTCGTATATGCTACAATGGTTTGAATTCTGGACGTCGAGAGGAAGATTGTAGATTTTTGTTTAATTTTATTTTGTTTTATTAACATTAATTGCACTTTTATGTTTAACAGTTACATTAATTTTTTAGAAGATTTAATGGATCTAAATTGAAAATCCAGTGGTGTGGACAGTAACTGTATACCGAAATGATAGAAGTTAAAAGGCACAGACCTAGTCGAAAAATCACCTGTCTCCGGTCAATTAGGCAAAAAATTATACGTTTGTACCTCTTTTCTTGATGTCGGAATGGCAAGAGCCCCGAACGACAACTCTGTGCTTATCCGATGTAATTGTTTTTCCATCTGGTATTCGCCCAGGTGGGTTTAAAATTCGTGTGGTGGATGATGGGTACTATCTTGAATTAATTGTGCAGTGCACCGTACCACTCAACAATATTGCTTCCATGTACGAAAAGTGGCTTCTGGATGATTTGGACCTTATTTCAGATGTACAACCCAAGGTTTTGTGATTCGAAAGAGCCCTGAAGGGTCGAAGGGCTATCTGCATAGAAACTATAAGCTCCAGAGCACGCATTGGTCTACCCATTACTCTAAATCCCAACATATTGATGGTAAGTACAATATTGGTTGGCGCAATGATTCAACAAGAAATCTGTGTGTCAATTTGAAAGGTGTAATAGATGATTACGCAACTGTGAATGAAAATATGTATTTTGAAATAGATTAAGTGTTCTTAACTTTCTCTTTTAAAATCTTTATATTTTATTAATTTTAAAAAATTAAGAGTTGAGCCTGAAGAGAACAATTTAATTCTGTTCTTTCAAAAATACAATTTACTGCACACTACTGTAGTTCATTCTGTGGTTATAGTACCGATGGTTGATGCCATCTGAGTTTGATTCTCGGTGGTGTCATTCCATAATTTTTCGTATTTCTTTTGGACCGGCAAAAATCCTCGACGTGTCATCATTTTCAATACGTACATTTCAGTGTATCGCGAGAAATCATCAGTAATTCACCGATTCTATTCACCGCTATTATACGGATAGAGACTATAGACAAGTTTTTATGGTTTTCAAAAAGAATAGTTTTTGCATTTTATCATGAGAACTAAAATTTGGAACAAATTATTTTATTGCTGAGTCAATACATATATCCTATATTTCATTAATTGTAGTTACTTCCGTGTTGGTTCTATTTCACGAAAAGTATCAAGTTATATTAGGTTTCATTTTTTCATGGATAGAACTAGTATTTTCATTAGAAAGAAGATTGAAACATCTGTCCTAGTAAACTTATTAAAAATTCCAGAAGCATTTGTATTAGTTCGATTTCTTAATCAAATCATCGTTTACGATGCAAAAAAACCATGTTTACTAATCATATGCCGAAAATATTGCTTGATTGTCTGAAACGTTTTTCTGCATATAGGGCAAGTTCGATCGACTTTTGTTGTACCGTCAGAACTTCCTATTCCTCTCTTCTCTTCTACTATTTCCTTCTGCCTTTGTGAACAACTTCTAAATTCCATTTTTTCTTTCTTTTAACTTGATGAATATGTATGATTTTAGATAAGCGAAACGTTTTTCACTCGCTGTTAAAAATGGCTCAGATGAATAATTCGGACTGGGTTATATAATACTATGAAATGCCATATCTGTGAAGAAATAATTCTTCGAATTGGATAAATAATTATTAAAACTTTCATGAGCCCAATTCTAATTACCCCATTTGGGTTGAAGAGGGGTTTAAAGGTCTTCATGGACTAAAACTTTCTGAGTATTTAAATATGGAATTAATTAACTCTTGCTTAAGTTGCTGTAATTTCACATACGAGACAATTACAAAAAGAAAAAGAAATATAAACATTAGAGGGTTTTTGCTAATGAAAATGTGGTTGAGCTATGGTTACTTCGACAACGGTACAAGCCAAATGACCAGAATTACAAAATTGATAAATTTAAAATATCCCCAGTCGTTATTCGGATGCGAATAACGAAGTACAAATGGTTATTTTGTACCCAAAAGTGGTTCTGGATTTTGCATAAAGGTTAATAAATACATTTCGTTCGATTCGCCGCGACTATTGAATGGAATATATTCGCTGTAATACCGATAATATAGTTTGAAACGGTGCGATGAATCAAGAGGGTAGAAAAGGTTGTTTAAAGACTGTCGCTCAGATCAAATATCATTGAAGTTCGTCTTATGGTTTGCAACGAAGCCATATTTCTACGCACTGCTCCATTTGAACCGAACTTTGCTGAGCTGATTTAGGATACTTTGTGTAAGTAGACATAACTATCCTCCATTTGAAACACCCGAATACATTATACACGTGTCGCTGCCCCAATAAATAATACACGTGTGGCTGCTAGTGCTCAGAGCCCAGCTTACGCCGACTGGGAACTTCCGTCTAGGTTTTCGCCAAAAGACGATCTTCTTTCTTATAAGATGGACATCTGCACTATTCCCTTTGTTCTATTTTCTCTAGTTAGAGTTCATCTTTACCTTTCACTGCAAAACTATAGTTTAATTATTGAGACCCATTGAGATCTTAATACCACGGTCAAGAAGTTCTCAGCCCGCACTACCCCTGCAACCAACTGTATTCCATCTACACAAAACGTTGTATGTGCCTGTTAGTAATTTTGCCCTACATTATTTTTATTTTCTTGTACTCCACCGTTAATCACAAGCAGCTACTCACACATTCTTCCTACTCACCTCATTCTGTCATCAACCAATTACAACATCTGCAACACAAACATTACAGTATCCCAGACCTCGTTATTCGAACCTAGAACTGTGGGCCTGCACTCAACACACACACAACCTCACACCTAACTCATTTATACACGTGCCTTGGCATCTGTTCACTAATACGAAATTTACTGTCTGCTCGAGCAAGGTTTTCTATGGCAATCAGCGCTCAGCGGACAGCGCTGATCGTTCATCGCCATAGCCATCATAAGATTGCCTCCTTTCTGTAGCATCCGACAATCCGGACTCCGCCACCAAAATCGGAACTCACCAATGACAGCCACCAATTCGGGATCCTGAAAAATCTCTTTTAAGAACTACTTCGAAAACTCCATGAAAAGACGTCTACATACAACTTCTACGCTCTACATACGACTATCTATGTCCAAAACTACTTTTACCATCATTTACTAGACAAAATGTTTTGAATAAATCAATTTCACCAATCACTCAACCTAAATATTAATCGCACAGCAGCAACTTGTCAACCATCCACCGCGTGGAAAGCGTTTTAAAGCCAATCAAGAATGACTAATAAGTTAGAACAAAATAAAACCATGTATGTAAGTCCTACCCCCTCTCATGAGCGCGACAAGATTCGGCAGGAACTACCGGTAACGCATTCATTAACGTGATTCAAAAGTGCGCATACTGCCCCATCGGAACCGCATGGTTTTTTTCGGCGTAGAACATCTCGTTGCATAAGTGATACCTCCGGCGGATGGAAAACATGAGAAAATACTCATCCCTAGCACAACAGTTTTTACGTTTGATCCCATATTTACTCTTGGATTCCCTAATTCCAAAAGAAAGCACTAGGATCCACCAACCGACCGTGACAAGATGATAAAAGATCTAGTGCTGCATTTCCCGGATGATCCACTTCTCTTTAGAGAGAAATAAGTTTTGATGCAACTTTTCAGTATTCGCATCCTGAGGAATGTGACCAAGCTCTAGGGTCTAACTGATAGTTCAACTCTGAATATTCCTCGATTGGAATTAGAACCAACCAAACGTGAAAAATGGAAATTGATGATGCACAGCTGGTACTTCTGCGCAACTGGAAAATATGTAGCTTTCGTCGATTAGATCATCCGTACGTTCAACACCCAGCTAGAATCTCCATACACGGATCAAACTACCCGGTAACTATCACGTGCACTATATCTAAACTAAATTTGTTCAGATTTACCATCAACTTCAAATAGAACAGCCATGAACCCGATATATCCACAGACATCGGCTCAACCTGCTCCGAGTCCAATTCAACATGAACCGGAACCTCCTCGTCCAATCAATCCTCCGCCTCTGTTCCGTAAATTTCATCCGAGACGTATGCGCGGAAACAACCCACAGTGCGATATCCCTGATGACAATGCTTGGACTGATAACGGAAAATATGACAATGGCTCCGGCAGTGGTTACAAAATAGAACCCACATTGATGAATGTGGAAAAAACTTCGAATGTGATTTCGTCTCACTTTAAAGACAGGTAGTTTAGTGGAAATCACGATGATATTATTGCAAAAACTCTACTTGATTATACATGACTTTAGAACCAACATTCCTTTGAAAATAAGCAGAAAAACATCTTTAGCAAAATTTTAAAGGAACCGGTTGCAACTTTCTTCAATAACAATGTACAACATGTAATTAGCTACAAAAACCTGAAGATGGTAGTAATGCTGGAATATTACTCGGCAGAGCGACACCTAGAAACGCAACTAAGACTGGCCAGCCTCCATGGTTACTGCTTTCTTTTGGAACACGATATTTCAAGCGAAAGTATTGGAATCTATAAATTGTGTGCATAGATTTAGAAACTAAATTCTCACCGTATGCCCATTTTACGTAAAGAAACCTACAAACCAAAGGTTCGCAACACTTCAGTTGCATCATATGACTGGGCATCAACACCGCGTATGAACAAATTAGCTGGTAATTACAACTATCAGACTTCCAAGACAGCGATAGACCACACCATCACTCTCACACAAAAACTATCAAAATTTGAAGAATCCACGGACTCAATTTCATCGACTATATTCTTCGTTCAATCCGTCCAACGTCCTCCAAGACGTTTCGGCGACCAACCAACTGATATAAATAGGCATGAACACAATCGCTTCACGAACCATCCCCGAATTAATTATGCTAATCCGAATAAGTATGGTACAAATACAACATCCAGCAAGCAAAGAACTCTCTCCAACAGAACAATACATTCTCATCCAGCATGCTATAGGTGTGCCTTCATCCCATGGCCCATTTAACTGTTGTTCACATTGGTCGATAAAGAACTATATCAACACCAGATTGAAGAACGGTGCAAAATCGGTATATATGTGATCGGAAATAGCAACCGAATGTGAGCACGATAAATTGGACGCAGGCCCTGATGACAATGATGCCAATAATAGTGATTTACAAGACTCCGACGCAGCCGTTTCCAACGCTCAAGTTTTGCTCGAAGACGAAGATGAGCCCCATCCTGCACAAATTTATAAGACTAATGGTTATGAATAATAATTTCAACTTATTTCATTTCTAAAACGTTATAATAATCCTCTCAAAGATATGATAGCAGAGTTTGAAGCTTCCGATTGTAGTTAGTCGCCTTCTACTGTCGAAGCAAATGGAATAAATACAATTATCGACATAAATAATGTCGACAGCACTGCAGATAAGAACCTCAAATATATTCAA
The DNA here is from genome assembly GCA_032358235.1 of Odonthalia washingtoniensis. Classification (NCBI taxonomy): domain Eukaryota; phylum Rhodophyta; class Florideophyceae; order Ceramiales; family Rhodomelaceae; genus Odonthalia; species Odonthalia washingtoniensis. Next base: position 12,252 of record JAULBU010107173.1, read on the forward strand.
TTTCCACCATTATTTTGTGTGGATAGTGGTTTCCCTCGATTTGGATTGGACGTGTTGCCCTCGAACAAACCGATGATTTCTTCAGCAGTACCTCAATTCTGAAGCATCAAAAATGGTCATACCGCTTTTGTGATAAGATTTTCAAAACTCTTTGAATGGAAACGTTTATTTTGCAACTCCATCATCTATCAATAACCGACCGGTATCAATCGACGTCGTTGAAGTTAAAATGTGGCCCCTACCTGGACTTGACATACTACGAGATCATCCGTTGATGATCTATAACGTTGAAAAAACCTTGCAACAAGGACAGAACTGCATAAAAAGACGATCAAGTCTAGTACTTGAAGGAATTATTTGTACCTCTCTACCGATCTTCATCCTCTCACCTACATCCATTCCCCCAACCATTAGAAGAGTCCTCCATCCACTTCACCAAAGATGAACTCCATCTCATGCATAAATCATGCTTCCACCAATCGCCGACGAAGCTCTTGAAACTCAAGCGACACAACTATCGATCCGATGCAGACCACGCTACCTTGAAGATTCTCAATGATATGACAGCGAGATGAGACCACTGCCAAAGGATCAGATCCGTACCGCTATGCTTCAGAGTCTCTTCTGGATCTGATAGCGCACGGTTTAATGAGAGAGTCTTCTCAGAAATAATCTAAACCTCAATTACGAATAGAAAGCACTCAATATTCCATGTGATTGACGAAGCAACAAGGTTCAGTGCTACTTTCAGACTCAAGAATATGGTACCCACTGCTGTGTGGAATATTTCAATAACGATCTGGATGAGAATATATACCGGCCTGCCCAATCGGATAATCGTGGACCAGAGATCTAATCTTGGAGAATAATTCATCCAGATAGCTGCCATAGATGGTATAGCCATTGACAACACGGGCATCGAAGCCCATAATGGCATCAGTATTTGAGAAACGTTCACAAAATACTGAGTTTTCGATGAACATCTCCCTCATAGTAGTGCATATATGTTCGGAATACTGTCAAGGAGACAAGCCCAAAAAGCGATTTTGATCTGGTACTACCAATCGCGGTTAGATTGGTGAACTACAAACCGGGTCAAAATGGCTTGATTCCATCTATTCTTATTTTTGGTGAATTTCCGCTTACCGCCATGAAATCAGATTATGGTAGATGCCTAACGACTAATAAAAGGAGCTACATTGAACTTCGCATTCGTAGATAAGTTAAACAAAAAAGAATTAAACTGAGAATTGCACGAACTCTTAGACGTAATGTCCCAAAAGCAACCGAATATATCTACAAACCAGGTAATTACGTTCTCGCATGGTGAGAAAAGACCACAGAAACAAGAATGGGGAATCCTTAGAACCTTACACGGACTCCTTCTGTGATCGACAGTCTAAGTTCGTGCACATCTCCGATCTGCTAAGTCATAAACCACTCCCATACTCGTTCACATAATTGAGGCATTACGTCTTCCCAAGTTTTCTCAGTGAGAAGTTTTTATCAACGATTGACGATTGATAGTACACTCCCTACTTCTAAATCACCGGCATTAGAAGATGAAAGTTTCTCACTGAAATAATACCTCTACAATAGTCCAGTTAGATGACCCCGGAGACGTTGAAGGCACGTGAGACAGAAATGGCAAACTGATACATCGAAAAACATTCAAGCACATACTCAAGGAAGAAGTACCAACAAATTCCAAATTCTTCCCCCGCTGATTGTTCTCAAACTGATGTCTACGATAGACGAAAGAATCACCCACAAAGTTCGTTTTGAGATTTGTGGCCATCACAATAAGTTAAAGAACTTTATGGTTTACACATCACACACCCATCAAACGTCTTCAAAACATCACCTACTTGTACCTCGCTCTAGATTCTATATATGTTTTATTAATCGTAAATACCCCTGACAAGAGACATTTACTTAGATTCAAGTATATCCTAGTTAGAACTGTCTCCTGTCCAGTGCATGCAAGTCCTCCAGTCCCTCTATGGCCTGTGAAAGTTGGGAGAGATTGGGTTTCAAACTCTACAAAACTCATAAAATTAACGAGCTTTCAATGAACCAACTAAAATCATTCCCTTTCCTTAATTATTTACTTCGATCTGGAATTCTAAGTGGACTAAGTGGAACTTATGTGGAAGATCTGATAAGAGCCGAAAACAAGCATTTTAAAGTAATAACTCTTAAAATTGAGAAGGGATTTGAAATGAAACCGCTATCGGTCCCACCATGTAACTTTTCAGGATTCAGCCTAAAACTCGATTAGGAAAACATTATTCAGCATGATCAACAACAATATATGTATAAATTAGAATCACTAGACCATAATTCAACCATTATTTATTTCCGTTCGATGCGTATTCTTTTCGTCTGAATTGATCACACCCGCCCAGACTGTCCCTACGGAATCTCAGGATTAGCGAAAGTCACCGAATCTACCTGAACAAGCTCTCCGTCTAATTTTGTAACTCATCTGAACAAAGAAAAAAGATGCGCTAACTGATACAACATCAACATATATTTTTCATCCCTCGATCTTTCTTCGCTCAATTTAATTGGAATTAGGGACGAGAGATTTGGTAATAAACTAGACTTATCATTCCAACTTGGCTATCTCATCTTTATACCTGATTCATATAACTCCGTCATTAATATCAAGTTTAAGTCATATAAGTCAAAACAATTATGTAGATCTGCGATGGATCCTGACGTGATAGAATTCTCAGATCTATTCAATTGCGCCTTAACCCTCTTTGACGAATTATCTACACTAACAAACTGTAAAATCCAACTTGGTTTACGGATAGCAAGTAGCTCTTGGATATTACATCAAAGGGCTCACGTACTCCAAAAACTGGCCGTTGATGGATTTTGCGGCTGAAAGGGATGTATTCAAGAGACAAGACATTTAGAGCATAGTTTTTGGCTAACAGGGAATTCAACATAGCCGATGGACTAAAAAATACATGGCACAATCTTCTGTGAGATCCATCCTTCAATATTCATCTTTTATATCTCAACCTATCCAATGGATAATGTGCAACTATTTTTCCATACCTTTGTTCTTACTTCTGCTCTCTCTATTTTACCTACTATCCATTGAAATTTTCGTTTCTTTTTCTTCCAACCTCTCCTTATCATACCCTTTCTTCTTCTATTGAAGCCTCAACATGACCACATGCGACGTTGCATTTTCTTGAAAAACATTCTTCTTAGAGCTTACTCCCATGGAATCAACCAAAACTATACACAAAAAGGACAAACCTCAACATTTCACAGAATATTTCTGATATATCTACAGCGCCATTATCTTTCTCTTTCTCTTCACAATTTTATACGGCATCCTCAGCCATCATATATAACCACCATATGCGCACATCTCCTCAACACATGTATTCATGAATCATCAATTTCCTACAATCTAGCTTGAATCGGATTTTAAACACTATATATTTGTACGGGTAGTTATCTGATTCACACTACATTAAGCATCAATTGAATATTGCACTTTACATGTAAGACTCCAGGTCATCTCATTAACGCATAATTATTCATTACTTAAAATATACATTATTATGGTTCTTCCCCTGGTGAAAAATCAATTATACAATAGTTTTAATTTACACTATTCTGTGTCTTTACAATCAATTCCACTCATACCAGGGAATTGTTTTAAACCGTATACTTATACCGTTTTACATCCTTATCCCTTCTTATATCACATTCAAACTCAACTGGAATCTAGTATAACCATTTTATTACTTATGAATGATTGCTATTTTACTCACTTTAATACTCAGATTATTACTTGATATTATAAATCAAAAAATCGGCCTGTGCTCTAAATCTTTTAGTAAAAGAACTATTGCACAGGTTGAGTTCTGTAGTTTGCACTACAGATATATTTCATCTCCTTCCCTATGGTATACAACAGCATGGTGCTCCTCTACCGAATAGGGGAACTGTGTAAGTAGATATAAGTATCATCCCTTTCAATACCCGTATAAAGTATACAATTGTTACTCCCCCGCTTAAGTATACACGTGTGAATACTAGGGCTTGAAGCCCAGATTCCGTCAACGACGATCTTCTGCCTACGTTTTCGCCAAATCACGAACTTCTTTTCTGTAAGATCGTCATCTGCCCCATTCCATTTTGTGCTCTTTTTGCTATTTACTATTTCGTTTTACCCTTCAATAATGAACAATATTCTAATTATTGAGACCGACTGAGTTTTTTCCAAGACAGTCAAGAAGTCCTCAGCCGGAACTACCCCTGATAGCAAGTGTATTCCGTATACATATAATCCACCTTGTATGCGCCTGTTATTACTCTTGTGCTGCACTTTCCTTGTTTCCTTGTACTCCAACCTTAATAACACCAAGTCTCTCACACTTCTCCTTCGTGAACTCATTCTGTCACACAGCGCTTAAACCCTCTCAAACACCAACACTACAGTATGACAGACCTCTAGATCCGCACCAAGAATTGTGGGCCTCCTATGAACATACACAACCTCGCACCTACATCATCTCTCACTTGCCCTGATATATGTTCAATCATGCGAGAATTAATATCTGCTTGACGATGTATTTTCGCTGACAATGATTGTCCATCGCCATAGCCATAGTCAGAATGCCGCTTTTGTGTAGCATTCAATATTTTTTGCATCTTGAAATATCAATATCCGCGATGTGACTATTAAATTAGGAGGTTTGAAATGTGCAGGATATGTTGGTTTAGAGTTGTAACTTCTATGCGTTCAGTATACTTATCTATAGAGATGAATGAAACATCAGAAAATTCTGCTCTGATGGCAGAATGACATGCCAAGATCAATGGCTTCCATGTATAAAACCATCAGTGACGACAAATAAATCCATTTTAAAGGAATTACAATTGAAATTGCTGCCAACCGAGGGTTGCTTATGAGCCGTTATCGGTACCAGGAATATGAAGAAGAATTCGGGAGAAAGATCCCAATCTGCCCGCCGAAGAGGAAAGGTTTCAAAATAGTCTGTGTACTTGGGGAAGTGTTAGAAGAAGCCACAATCTATGTAACATTTAACAGACTCAGGTTGATAATTGATGTCGATGTTGAGATTTTGAAATACGAATGCCCATCCTTTCTGAGTAATAGGGATATGATTATAAATGGACTCGATATTAGTCTTCAGGGAGGTTATCTACACATAAATAATTTAAGGGAACCTCTCAAGATGAAGAACTACCTGTACGAATGAAAATAGCCCCCTAATGACATGGCATACGCCCTATATACATAGAAAGACTTAAGACGAATTCCCAGAGGTTTTGGCCACCCTTCTGTCAAGGCCAGCTATAAATTGTTATCTAATGCCGGCATAGATCAATTACAAGACAGTACCATTAGACAGTTACAAAGTATCATGAATGATTGTCAGATTTGTCAGAAAAACAAAGAGGGAACTAGAATATTTAGAATTACTATAGGAATCGATGAATTGAGATTATCGACATTTTCTACATTATAAATAAGAAAACAAAAAAATACTATTGTACCTATAATATACGAAGGAACAAATTTCTCAGCAGTGACTTGTCTAAAGAACATGGAAACCCAAATAATAGGGGACGAAATTATTATATGCTGGACGACTATTTACACAGGCCTTCCAAACCGCATAATATTGGACCGAGGCACCACTTTGGGAGAAACTTACAGTAGATTAGCGTCATTTGATGAAATCATGGCAGAAAATACAGGTATAGATGCACATAAATTCCTTAGTTTACGCAAACGCTACCATGAACCCATCCGTAGCACTGTCCGTAATATCCTCCTCAATCAACCGAAAGCAGATAGCCGATTTTGATTTAATACTCGTCCTGTCTGTTAATGACAAGGTAGGAACTGATGGCTTGATACCATCAGATCTACGTTTTGGACAATACCCAAGGACTCATATACTGCAAGACTGTAGTAGAGGACCAACTAGTGATAAAAGAGGAGCATTTGCGATGTTCATGCGATCAAAAATGAAGCGAAATACGGATCAAATGAAAATATCTCACGCTCTCCGACATAATGTGCCAAAAAAACCAGATTTCAGTTTGATTCAGATGATATGGTATTGATAAGGAGAGAAAAAGAGCTCTCAAATTAGAATGGGAAATATATGGGGCCCTTGAAAGTCTCATCCCCGGACCATACCATGAAATTTGTATTTGTAAACGACCTTTATAATACAAACCCCCGCCCCTTTTCTAAAACGCTGGTTAAAGTATACTTCTCACAAAGCTCCCTATCTACATCTTTCTTATGAAATCAACAACGCTTTGAGAAGCTTCAAATCTCCTTCGATTCAGGACGACGTATTCATGACTGAATAGATATCTTTAAAAGACTTCCGAAGCCAAACTCCTCAGATGTTGAATGAAAAATGGATGAGAACAGAAAACTCATGAATGAAAGGACGCTCAAGGTCATACTGAAAGAAGACACACCGAAAACGCTAACGTATTACCTGTACGTTTTTTCGTCACCCTCAAGTCAAAGATTGATAGTAACATTGTACACAAAGTAAGGTTTGTGATCGGTGGCAATCTTGATAAGGTAACACACTATATGGTTCAGTCATCACAAACATTACAACCTTAATCAATAATACAACTTCTGGCTCTGGCTTCTATATTTTATTTCGATATATGGACTGCAGATGTCACACAATGATATCTGCAATCCGCCATACCTTTACCTCGAGACCTTTTTTTAATTGAAAAGTCACATAACTAGAACTGGAACATTATCAATTCCTACAAATCCTAAAGCCGGGTTCTAGTCTTTTGGAGTCTAGAGACTTGTGGTACAATACGTTGGAACAAAACCACATTATGGACCCTAAAATGAAACAGCTCAGATGCGGCTCTTCCTTTCACTTTTTACTAAAACCGATCAACTATCTGGCATGTATGGAACTTATGTTGACGACCCTTTGAAGGCTGTGGATAAATCAGTTAAAGAACTATCTACTATAACCAAAAAACGTTCCGATATGAAACATTCAATCACTATACCATTCTATTTCTCTGGTTTCGGCAGCACATAAATTATCGAAAACGTTATTGAGCATACCAAAAAGCACTACATGTGCAAACTTGAACTACTAGACAAGGACGAAACCTTCACTCTTTTGAGATCCATAAGGAAGTGCCTTGCGTGTCTCTCCGACAAAAGGCTAGATTGCCTTTTTGAAATCTTTCCACTGGTCCAAGTCACCAAACAATCGTACCGTTCATCACTCGCCTCCGTCTTGACTCAACTTAAAAAATACACCAGGTATGCGCTACGATACAATATTTGCATTGTTTTTCCAACACTAGATCTTGAACTTCTGAGATTCATTGGTTATTTTGAAGCCTCTTTTGAAGGTAACCTCTACCTCTCCTCCCAATCAGTAGTTGTTATCCTTATATGAGACAAGTCCAGTTCTGTCATCCCGCTCTTATTCCAATCATATAAGGCAAAAGCGATTATGCCGCTCCGCAATAGCAGCCAAGTTCAAATACTTTCCCGACCTCTTCGCGTCGATTCTGACCAGAATCTATGGCAGTGACGAGCGTTCGGGTGAATAACGATGAAGCAGAAGGCATGATTAACCGTGATCGCAGGGATGGTGGAGAGCGTGAATGGCAGTAGAGTTCGGATGCAGTGGAGAGGGTGAGTGGCAGTGGAGTTGAGACGATGGATGGTGGAGAGGGTCAGTGGCAGTGGAGTTGAGATGATGGATGGCGGAGAGGGAGAATGACAGTGAAATTGAGATGAAAAACGTATAGAAGGTGAATGGCAGTAGAAGCTGAATAGTTGGGATGACGATGAGTCAGATAGCAAACTGGCTGAAAGAGAGGCAGCAACGGGACCTACAGGGAAGGAAAGATGAAGCGGCGACAGCTACATGATAAGGTTAAAAGGGCGACACGCCACGGAAAACGGATCAATAAAAAGAATAAAACATAAACATGACGGTATAGAAGGGTAACTGATTAAAACAGAACCCATGCGCTAAGTGAAAGGAAAGAGTGGTGCATCTAATTAAGACCACGGGAAAATATTCACGTGGACGAAACGTAACGCGACGACACAGTATTAATAATCATGACACTGCGTACAAAGGGGAAACCCACATCAAAGAGAAATCAGTGGTACTGTACAAGACATGCGCACCAAAGCCCAATACAGTCCATATACAATTATCGCATATACAATCATGTTCAATCCATTTTCACTACAAAAACGGCAGTGATCACAGACTGTATACAAAATACACGTGTACTGTTTACAGATCACTACCAACAACATAATTAGAACGACGCCCACTTCCCATGTTTTCCTCCCCGATTCATCTCCCAAACTTGGTCTAGATTTACTAAATATATCCCATCCGCAGGGAGAATGGAAAGATTACATAAAAAGGTAGACATTATCGTGAGAAACCCAGCAACAGTAAAGTGAAGTAAAACCCTGACATCATCGAGAGATTGATTCAAATTGAGAGAAGAGAGATATGACCTCACAAGAGCCCTAGGATAGGCTAGCAATATTCGCTAGGAGTAAGGTGACCACGAAGTGTACAAACCATCTAGTCGCTCTCGACGTCTGCTTACAGAGTCGACGAAGGCACATTACGTCTTCGAACCAGGCTACCATCAAAGCTAACTAACCATAGTGAAGGCAAGCTTGGTCAACCGCTCTTCCCTGAACCGCGGAACTCACATCGGTACTACATCCAGCTCTTTTAAACTTGTATCGATTATTTTTTACGGATTAAAGAATTTACCAATTTCCCTCCCGACCGCTGGTCTTTTTCGACACTTCCACGCCGCCTTTACTCTCTTCTCGGAACTTTCGCAATTTACCAACCGCAAGATCTCTCTTGACTTATTTATGGACTATAAATCGTTGTTCAATTTCATAATAAAAGTAAATAGAACCTCAGAGAACCTCTTGATGTTGGACGTTGCTGCAGTCCGAACTAGTTTTAAAACAAATGAGATGTCTAACATAGGCTTAGTATGATAAGAAGCTATTATAAATGAATGATTCAGTAAACCTATGACGCAAGAAGTCCTTCGCAATGTCTTGCAAACCAGCTCGAAAGCCCACAACCGGTTCAATGGATGATACACCACTCATACCATCACTAACAACAACATTCTTTTCATCACCCACTACCATTAATCTTCCTATGAGCACCACAAAAACCGTTCTCTATCTATTCAAAATACGTTTCTCCCTAAACTCTTTACCATCTCCTTCACCTTTAGAATATGCACGACATTTTATTTCATCCTTCACGATTTAAAGATGATATAAATTCATCTTCTTCACTCTTTTCAAAATTCGGGATATTATTCATCCTTTATTATTCAAGATAATGCCAATTCATCTTCTGCAACCTTGGAAGCATCCACGATAAAATCAATCGGCCCTTTACGATCTAAAATAATATCAATTCATCTTCTCATAAAGATCCAATATAATGTAATGCTAATACAACATCCTTTCACAGAACATACTACTGGGAATGTTTACTCATCAGTTTGCTCAGAAAGCTAACAGGGGGACTGTCAAAATGGCATTCAGATCCTCCCTGCCGGTAACCAATACCAACAGTTATTACTACTTTGTTAGCAACTGGCTTCGTCTTCCCCAGACTGTATGCGTGTAAATATTTTTCTTACGTTGGAACCGTCTGTCAAACTGGCATTCATATATTTCCTCCCTATAACTAATACGCACATTATTCACTATGGTACTAGCAACTGGATTCGCCTTGCCCGGACTGAACACTTGTCGATATTTCGCTGACATTTAGTACCTTTTTCCAGCCATGATCGTCTGTATCTTTATCCCCATTAGATGTCTTTCTAACGTATAAGAACGTCGCCAGCAACACACTTTTCTGTTTCCCATTCTTCCCTTTCTCCTTTCTTCTTATTACAATATTAAACCAACAGTTTATAATGATACCGACTCAGGTGCTATCACCCTTCAAGAAGCCACTAAAGTCGTATTGTTACGGCTTCGCGAACGTTCGTTTGCCCTAGCTAATTTGCTCATTAAGATCCGTGTCCGATCCGCCAAATCATCCATGTCCCTGCTATACTGTCCCTGTTGCTCATTAACATTTCTCACTCTTTCCCTAGATACGTGCATAGGCTTTTTACCCTACTGTAATACGCATTGCCCGACGAATATAACACCTACGAAACTGTACACGTGTCTATATACAACGAGCAGACGCTGATTTCCATCGTCTTGTAAACAGCCGTTCGAACTTACCCGTGCCATTCGATAATCGTAGCTGCATCAGTCCCGTCCAATAGTTCACTTGCAATGGCTTCCAATACTGATGAGTTTGATAAATGTTTTATATACGAGAAACGATTTCCTCAGTGCGTCGTCAATGTGACAAACTAGCTCCCCAACATCGCAATCAACCACATTATATTTCATTGCATTTTGAAAATGTACACTGTAATGATAACGATCAAAGACAGTTCAACAACAGCAACAGAAACTATTATTATGTTACATCGCACTTCGCAAATTTTGACTGTAATGGTAACTCTCAAATCGAGTTCAAATACAGCAACAGTGATTACCCTATACTACATTAGGATAATAGTTAGAGAAAGAATAATTACAGTAGAAATAACAATCATGGACATCAGAAATGACACGTGAAAAGTTGAAAAACAGAAAGATCGACTCGCAATGTTCGCTTTGTGGTAAATTCGGACACTGGTATAATTATCATGAATCGGATGGGAGTCTTCCCAGATTTGTGTGCCTCATTTGATCATCCTACAACAACTCGGAATGACAGAACAGAATCAAATAGAAGCTATAATGGGAATAGTAGGTTTAATGATCCTGGGAGATCAAAAAATGGACCACAATTGGCGGGATGATACTAAAAACAAAAAAAAGTCAGTAGCATTGAATATGGCTTGCCTCCAAAATAGTTTGTCTCAAAAATATAGTGTGTCGGCAAGCTATGATAACCCCTAGTTTAGGACCTATGATTGACAATGGAGCACCTTACTGCGCGAATGGGCACGTGCAATTGATAGCTGTTAAAGCACAATTTTTTTAATAGCGATGTTGTAGATGTTGAATCAATATCTGAAGTATTTATGCAACGCCCGTTTTGGTAATATGGTGTCTAGGACGATGCAAGCGATATCAGGCTGGTATTGTGTTCTTTTTTGATCAATATGAATGTAGAGCATAATAAAACGTTGAATGTAAGCGATTTAGTTCTTTTTGGTTCCTCACAGTGGGCATTTTGTAGAAATATTACGAGTAGAAGTAATATCATGCTGCTCGACAATTTTGGAACGCCAGTTCCTGGCTCTAACGAGCAGCAACTTCGACTGACGATTAAGTATTTCATTATGCATATCTACTTAGTATTGTATATGATTACCTGCCCATCTCAACCAATATTTGTCCATACATTCTCAGGTACGGTTGCTCATACGTCTCCGTCTACAGTCTTGTTGCGTGTTGGTTCACGGGAGTCGGAGGTCGATGTCGCTTAGATATTGTTTTTGTGGAGAGGTGAACCATTTTTTGTCTCGAAGGTATGCTGCGGAGAAAGAGTTCCCAAGTTTACTCGGTAAGCTTCCCGCCGCTTAGTTGTATACTAAGCGGACGGCGGTAAAAAGAAAAACACTGTAAACTGTAATTTTGCACTGTATACAAAACATACAAAGAGAGTACAAACTAACAACTAGCCTCGTAGCTTAGTGGTCGGGAGACCCTAAGGTCGCCGAGTGGTTGCCAGTTCAGTCCCCGGAGGGTGCACCTAGGAACGGGGCCCGTGTCGTGCAGGGTAGAGCCGGTATCGCCCTTTGAGACGATGCCGCTTTTTCTGCCTTTCGTGGCCCGGCCATATGGCAGGTTTTGATTGGCTCAGCGGAGTTTCGTTACCATAGGCCACAAAGCGAACAATGTGACAGCGAGTCAATAAAAAAAAAACAGCGTAGCATGACAAGTCTGAAGAAATGTTAAGGGATTGCACGAGAATGTTTGTTGGCACGCAACGTTTTCCGATATTAAAACGGAATTACAGCGAAACAATATATAGTTTCCTTCAATGAATGGTCAGTTGTAAAGAACAGTGTCCACATGTACGAATTGTGGAGCGACATCGAAACTTCAGCAGTCAAGAAAAGTGTCCGTAAGATCATTGAATGGCTAGTTTAATGATGTTATCTGTGCCAGTTATGTATTTATAAATGGACCACCATTATTACACGTTATGGATGCAACAACACGTTACTCAGCTGCCTTAATTGTGCCTAACACATCTCTTATAAAGGTACCTTCGCAGTTGAGACAGAATGGGTTGGAAAATTATGGTCACCAGTTACTGTTACATAGAAGATGCGTTCAATCATTACGAGTTTATCCCATTCATAACAGATTATGGCTCTGAATGCAATCCCTTACCAACTAGAAGTCATTCAAAGAATATAGAGGAATTGAAACACAATAACATTCGAAGTATATACTGTTGTCGTAAACGCAACAACCCCACTGCCTCTGTCGCGTTACTTTCTCATCATGTTGTTAGATGCTGTAATGATCTGTATGGTTCGACACGCTCTCAACAGCCGATATGGCGAAAGGTTTTACTCGTTGTTAATCTAAACAACTTTGTTCGTGGAAATGTGACGCCTACTACGAAGGCAGAATTTAGGTACTATTCTTGATTTTACTGGTCAAACACAATGCGAGACATGTCAGAGAAACATGGGATAGTCGGTAACCTGAAAACGGAATAGGACCTCTACACTACATTTTACGTACACGTGTATAAATTTAATAAAATGATAACTGAATCAATTAGACTGTCTAGCCAGTACAGTAGCAACACCCGTCTCACATATCACTGGGAGATTCGAAATAGAAAGGTATAAAGGGAAAGATATCCACGCAGACGGCTGGAAGAATCAATGAGGTTTACAGATTAAGTGAAAGTAAAAACTAGAACCCATCTTCACCAACCAGACAACCCTCCAAAGCCATCAAGGGGCAGAATATGTGACAACAACGTCATCTAGATTGAGCCTACGAGAAATCCGAAACAAGTCAAAGAACAAAAATGCCAGCGTGTAATCGCGTCATCGGGTGGTCCGATCTCCATACCAGGATCGACCAGCCCACTATTTTATAGCACAGCCTTAACAGTTGTCACTACCTGTAATTTCCATCGACTAAGGGGAAGGGAGCAAAACAACCAGACCACACTAATTAGGTAAAATCTTAGAAGAGGAAGAATACAACCGGAGGACGACAAGCACGGGTTTTGGTAGCGAGGCCAGTGAGAGCCACTATCAAAGAAAAGGAGGTAAGTGGGGAAAGGACGACACACGAGACTAAAGTCTACTTAACAGATTTTATATTGAAGGGTGGTAACAGAGCTGCATTAGTCAGATAGAATTAGATTTAATAAAGTAGACAATTGCATTTTACAAACAAAGGAGGATTATAAACGAGACGGGAGCCCAAGAACGTAGTCAGAGACGAAAGGAAAGAAGCCATATGGTCTAACTATAAGATCCATCGATACCTCTCAACACTTGTCCGATATGTTATTTCAAGGCCCGCTGTGCACTGTTGCCCGCTGGTATGAACGGTGCCACGTGGGATCACATGAGCCAAACAAAAGTGCCACATGTTGCATAACAAAAAGCCGGCATCGCCAAGAGGGCAAGGCGATACCGGGCTCTACCCTGCACGACACGGGCCTCGTTCCTAGATGCACCCGTCGG
>JAULBU010107284.1:0-26082 GCA_032358235.1 Odonthalia washingtoniensis
TATATGTCACATATATTTTATCACAAGCAATGCGATAAGGATATATGGGACATATATTATGACATATATAATACACGAAATATAATATATAATATTAGATATTCATTATTTCATATTTATATACCCATGCGCACCACATCCCAGTGATATACGCAATATACATAAATTATAGTAGTATATGATCATTTTAACTGCACATCCCGGATGTCCTTTGTATTTCACATTAAATTTATCTTTCATGAAATGTAGGTTTTTTAATGACTACATTCACCCGAACTGCGAATATCGCAGTTCAGATTATTGTCCCCAATCAGTTTCCATTCGGGAATCGTAGATTCTTTAGATGAAACCTGCGTCTCACTTCCAATGTTTGCAGTTAATACGGATATTTCTATTGCAATTTATTCCGTTTAACACAGTTCACTATGAATGTACACTACATACATTATCCAACCATTGCAGTTTTTGGTGCCGTATCACCGACCGGATATCCACCTATCGCAGTTAATGGAGATGGTAAACTACGAAAAAGTACACAGAATGAAAGTGTCTTTGAATGTGTCACACAAATAATCTACAAAAAGGTGAAGGGGCCATGAATGTTTCATACATGCAATTTACAAATTGTGTAGAGAAAGTCAATGTGTCATACAAATAATCTACAAATACTGTATGGGCCATCAAGGTCCCATACAAATAATCTACAAATTGTGCAGGGGCCATAAATGTGTCATGAAAATATCTACAGATTCTGTAGATTTCTCAACTACACACTGCTATTATCTTCCAATCAATGAACTGTATAGTGTATATAGGGATTAACTCCAATTTAACCATTTGAAATGGTAATTTCATTTCCGAAAACACAGATGTAATTTGAGTACTACCCACATAGTACGTTCTTCTTCACCACAGAGACCTCAATGTCGATTATTAGGCCGAGATTAGGGAAGGGAATGTGGATGTTAGCCTCTCACATTACTTCCCCGTGGCCACCAATGCCTTTAGGCTTTGCATTGAAGAGGGTCTCATCCAGATATTCCTTCTGAATTCTTTCTGGTAAGCTCTATATTTTTCTATGGATATAACCGACCTTCTGTCGAATCCAGTATCCAGCTTCACACCATTGAACTCCGAATCCTCCTTCTTACTCAGTTGGTCTTTTATCCTCCTCAGCGCACTATTCATGTCACCGTCTTGCGTCCTACAGTGGATTAACGAGTTGTTGGCCAATGAATTTTTGAACTTTGCAGGGTCTTCAATGGCCATCAAGAACATCTCTGAGACGTTCTCCTCTTCATCCCGCACCCATTTCACCGATCCGCTACTATCGTCATTTGATTCTGCTCTTGCCATTAGGAAAACTGCCGCGAGATCTTCCACAGGTAAAAGAACCTGGGGTTGTTTTGATTTTAGACTTTTCACTGTTTTGGTAATTTTCCGCGGCTGTGACTGGCATTTGCCCTACGATACTCCCCGCAAACAAAACATCCATTCAATCCCCTCATCCACTGTGGGCTCAGACCACGAGCTCCGTTTATGGTCTCAGTTCTTCCTTTGGTGTTCCCTCTCGGGCTTGGAGACAATGGGATATTTTTGATACGCATAGCTGCTTCCCGCACGTCTTCCAAGGCAAGTAATTCACCTGGAGCTCCCCACTTTCAACAATTCATAGCGTGTTACTGGCGGCCGATTGAGGTTTATCTGATAACTGGTTCACAATCTTGTTCACTGCGTGCTGACTGGTTCGGGGCATGTGGTCACGGAGGGAATTTTCACGGCAGTGATCAACCATTCCCACAGAAACAGATCGGAATGGTAACTATCTTCCAAGTAGTTCTGGATTGCCATTAGTTCCGTTACGAATTTCCTGAAAACAGTGGAATCGGATTCCGATAGGCTTTCTATCATAAAGGCTGACAGTGTCATAGATTGCCACTTACACAGGATTTGTGCCCTCCTATCATCGCAATTGTACCAGTTTTTCAGGAAGGGGATTGTTTCATCGTAATTCTTACAACTTTTTATATGCTTGGACTAGTAGTTGAGGGAGTCTCTGGCGAGCATCACTGGGATGAATTGTAATTTATCCTTTGCAGTAATCTCGCACATCGTTGACATGGCGTGTAGACTGCTGGCGCAATGGACTCAAAGTGACACATGCACCCAGAGGCCTCTGAGTTAGTCGAAAGTTGCCACTTGTCGGGCCACAAAGTCCACAAAAGCAGTACCGCCATAAAGGGAGATGCCTGCCCTACCCTGCAAGACACGGGCCCCGTTCCTAGGTAAACCCTTCGGGGATTGAACTCCTAACAACTCGTATAGAAAATATTCTCCCGACCACTAAGCCACGATGATGATTGATGGTTCGGTCTGTTTTGCTATTCTTTTATTTAGCACAAATTAAGACTTGACAGTTCTTTTTAATCACCGGCCGCTTAGTATAAAATTAACCGACGGTGGCTCACAGCACAATCTTGGGGCTCATTTTCCGTCATCACCTTTTTGGTCAACTGAACGAAAAGAGAACGCGAGCGACCAGACGAGTGTAAAAACAAAAATGTTAAATTGGGGAAACCACAGAAAGCGACGCATAAGAGCAAGAGTGTAATACGACAAGTAATGAAGAACTACTGAATTGCGCTCATGCAGGTTACAAAAACAAGTGTGAAAACCCCTACGTACGGTACTGGATTACACTGATGTAGATTACAGAAAACTTGTTAGAAACCCCGCGTACTCTACTCTTTGGTCAAAAACTCTCATTCCCGCCAAGCGAATAACCGTACTTCCCTGAAAACTGTATTGCCGAAATGTGTACTTTATACTTTGAAAGAATTAGACAAAATTATTCGAATTAGAATATTTACCAATTAGCACAAACTAATTGCAGTATTCTAATACACGTGTCTCAGCATCAACCTCAATTCGGTATACATTCCGAGCTGGAGAAATGACAACGAAAAGAATAAAGAAAACAGACATTATCATACAAACGGACAGAAAACCAGAATGGAGCAACGAAATCAACCGAAAGTATGACTAGGGAACGGCAGGAGAGATCCAACTGAACAAAGCACGGGCCGATCAATAATCAGGTCTCGGTGCGAAAGAGGACCCTATATTACACACGTGTACTCGACCTCTACCGACTTCCAAACAGGAGACAATGAGGCTATCACACGTACCATCAGATACAGACCTGCAAAATGACGTAAAAGTCACAGGGTACTTCATCACTGACCGCACTTCCCACAACTGGGAAGAATGGATCACGAAATAGATCCAAATAAAGAACCAACAGAATCCCAACATCGAAGACACGTAGCAGACTACCGAATACTGACACTGAAATTGTCTCCCGTTAATTATGTGAACTAGCCTCGGCTAAGACGGTTGCATTCGACACCAACATGCCATCATGATATAAACGAAACCTACTGGAGTGTACTACTAATGATATACCATCGCGCATATCTTCCACATCATATAAGAATTTAGATAATATTGCCAATATAGTACGTGGTCCTCACCATCATAGCGTAAGTTTCTCCTCCTACAAAAACTCTCTTTTTGTAACTAACACATAATCCCCCACTTTGAACGTTTTCGCTTGTAATCTTTTTGGTCTTAAGTGTGTGTTTCATGCTTTTCACGTCGCTGCGAAGGCTTGGTACCGGCTAGTTTATGTATATCGTCCACGGTATTTTCAACTGCGATATTTAAGAACTTTTCTCCCTGTATAAGGTCCAATGCTTTTGACTCAATTTTCTACGTTCTTTTAACAATATCAGCGGATTGTCTGGGCATATTCCAAGCAAGTATGCGATAGGTGCCAAACCCCCGTGTTGAGCGGAGAAGGAATGGTTGAGTATCGAATGCACCAGCTGTATCACCTGCAGAAAGTGCTTCCTATTCAACTTAAATTCCGATAAAAGCGCTCTGATTGCTCTGAAAACTTCACTAAAACCCCATTCTACTTTCACATTGGCCCAGGAGTGTATGCGGTCGTAAAATAGTGTTTAACCCGAAGTTTACGCCTGAGATTGCCCATAACTGCATTTTGGAAATGCATTCCTTGGTCTGATACCCATGTACGAACTTCTCCTAATGCAAAACCCAAATTAGTAAACCATCTATCGCTGCTTCTGCGTTTGTATCCTCGGTTGTAAATAGCCATACATACCCAGATACCTCTTTCTCCATCAACATAATATACTTCTCTCTACCCTCCGCGGGAATCGTGTACAAGAAATTAAAGTGGAAAACTTCATTTGGTTTATGAGCATGTGACGCTCCCCCAAGGTCTTGGTGAACGATTTCCGCCCTGTGGTACTAAACAATGTATGGAGGGCAGACAAAATGATAGCACATCTTACTACAAGATTTATAATTTTCCCATTTTATTCATTATGTCATAAGTGGTATATCCATCATGATGGAGACGTACGCCCATATGTGCTATTATGCACATTTTAAACTGAAGGTCCGTGTATTTAGCAGGTGTTCACGCTCTCCCCTCAGCATCCAAGTTAGTTATGTCTTTCAATTTACGCCATTTATTCCTTCTGTGAACTGCGTGTTTCACTGACTTTGTTTTACATCATGTGCATCTGGCCAAGGAAATGTGTCTTCTTCAAACGGCATAATTGGCGCCACCAACAGTGAAGAGAGTCACGTAGTTTCTATGATACGTGTCAGAGCAGCTCAGCGCGTCATCAAATTTGTCCACAAATTCTTGTCCCCGCTCAGGTGTTCTATGAAGTAACGATAGGACGAGCGATTTAACGCCCATCCTAATAGTTCGGAAGCAGTATGGGTGGAGATACCTGGATTAGGTCCATACGGATTGAATATATACAACAAATTGTTGTGATCCGTAAACAGGAGAAACCATTTGAATGTGGCAACAACCAACTCATACGTTCACAGGAGGTTACTATTGTGTGAGACTCTTTCTCCAATATGGACCAATGTCCTTGCGCTCCTGAAAGCGTACCAGATAAGAATGATAATGGTTCTTGACATTGATCGGCGTGAATTTTTCATATATCTTCGTGTGGAAGGTGAGTCGTCATCGCCGACCAAAAATCGTTAAATCATCGGTAAAAAATCATGGAAATTTACAATTATCCTGATGAGCGAGGGTAACTGCGTTTTTCAACGCTTGATTTCATTCATCAAGTGTTTCGACATGGTCATGAGACCAACCAACATTCACCAAGTATATGTTATCTGCTGCCCGCTTCGTTCGTTTTCCTTTGGTCTTCTGCTGTACCATCTCCATGAAACTCTGCATCAGAGAAATATTGGTAGAAAACAGCACTATGGATGTGTGAATCCAATTCATCCCGCATATGAACAGTTGGAGCTCAGACCCCTTCTTTGGCATCGCCATATCTCGTAATCCCTGAACCATTACCGGATCAAATCGTACTCCTTGTTTCGAGATGATCCTTCCGCACCACAAAACTAACGTTGCGTATAGCTTGCAATTTTCAGACTGGAATTTTAAATAATACGACCGACACTTCTGCAAGAATGCATCGAAGTGCTTTGAGAGATGCTCTTCCGATTCTGCATACATAAGTAGATTGTCCAACAATACGATCATATGCTCCTCTAAATCACCTAATATGGATTGAAGTCTTGCCTGTATATATGCTATCGCATTTGTGGTACCATTCAACACCCGTATTGGAGTAAACACGCAGTCAGGTGTGATAAATTTCTGGCAGTCTTGCGATGATTTTTCCAATGCAAGCCGCCAGTAACCTTGAATCAAGTCGAATGTTGCGAATAACTTCGCTCCGACAACACGGTGTATCTCGGCACTAAGATGGGACATTGGACAAGGAGTTGGGATTGTATGATTATTCACAGGCCGCAAATCTACCGGGAACCGAAACCTCGCTGGTCCATATTTCGGTACAAATAACGGCGCTGCACACCACTTCGCATGTGGATCCCTATATGCATGTTTATTCTTGACCAACATCTCCAGAAATCATTTTAAAAAGACAGATTGCTCTTGTTGATACTTTATCACTTTAACTAGAGTTAGCACCGCATCGGGTTTGATCTGAATCTTCATGGGTGGTAGGCGTGCTGGTTTTTCGGTACAGAAGTTTAGGCTCCATATCTCTTTATATTCTTTGATAGTCCCCTCCATCTTGATTGCCCCTTCCCTGGACATAAATTTATTACCCGTGTCTTCGTGTAGCACTAATAGGGCTTTGTCGACTGCGATATAATATTTTATATGTGCTGGTTGGGATAGAAAGTTTTTTCATCTTCGATACGGTCATCATCAATGTCACAATATTCTACTCTTTCAGCTTCATTAAGATGTACCACGTCTACTTCTAATATGATTCGCGAGATTTTCCCCCCTCCATCACCTGGAGGTACTACGTTTGAGCAGTCCATGTTCTGAATATACCCACTTACTGACTCTAGATTTTTAATCGAGTCGAAACCTAAAGCCTGCATAAGCGGACGTCTAAGCAATACTACATCCATATAACCTTCGGACACCGACCATAAAACGTTCCTCAATTCTAACGGCCCAACAGACAACTTTAACTTGTTATGGAGTTTGGCTTTTAGACTTATCTCCTTTGTTGTTTCGTCTCCGTTTACTGAAATTCAAGTCGGCAATGGTTGGTGAAGCGTGTGAACCGACACAAACATGCCTGCCTTATCAAATTTGCGAGAAGGAGAGGCGCGGTGTGCGTTGTCTTCTAATCCAATATCTGGAAATGCCACACACTTTACTGCAGATATATCTCTACAATTTTTCTGGTGATGTGTTCGTACAGTCATTTAGGTAATATGTACCACTGAATTTTACGTTCCGACAATCGGGTAGATTTGAATTATTCCTCGTTACCAATCTGTCAAAGTTACTGTTCCTACAAAAGTGGGAGGGTTTAGCAACTATTCCACTTCTTACCTTGTCTCTGTGTAAAATAGAGGATGCTACCCATCAGTTCTTTGGGTTCTACTCATCCTCGAATTCTGCAAAAATGCACGGTCCTTAATGATAAATTATTTAAGAACCCTTTCCAGTCTTTATTAAACTCTATGAATGGAAAAGACATGTCGTCCTTGACCATATTTTGCAGTAAGAAAGGTTTCAGGACACTTACGATGTGTCCAATTGCTATCTTAGATTTTTCTTTTATAGCCATGTCAGTCCGTGATTTCTGAGCAAGGTTGTATAAGCTGAGAATAGCATAACAAGTCTCTGCGCAGAATCCTTCTCGCTAGTCTTCATGTGTAAGGTTCTTCCTATTAACTTATCCATTGCACCAGCGTCCACGTGGTTTGTTTTAAATCTATGTGGGAGTATAGCTATTCCTTCATTATGGTATCGGTAGCCCCGATTACATCTGTTACTGCTGCCATAAGTTGACCCAAACTCACTAGATCTTCCAAAAAGCTCATTTTCAATTGAAAAACTAAGTGATACGGGATTCAACCAGGTGTCTTCCTGCTGATCCATTTCCTTCAATGTGCGTTTATACGCCTTTCCTCTAATGATAAAACTTCGAATATTTTCCGTACCAAATGCAGACAAGTCTGGATGAGTCAGCGGTGCTACTCATGGCACAGCTGTACTGACGATCCCTTTCTTAAATTTCCAATCACTTCCTTTTTGCTTCCGTATACGTAGATATCGTGTCTTCACTTTACGGGTCTCGAGTTTTTATCGATATTTGTTCACGAATTCGTATTTTAGTGAGCCGAAAACTTCTGCGCTCGCAACTGAATATCTTACCGCCACATATGACTTAGTACAGTATCTTCTGCGACTGGAGGAAAATCCTTGACGTGGAAAGTCTTTTCTTTATCCTCCTGACAGCTCCGCGTATGACAGCTTCGTTCTGTTGCTGCAAAAAATGCGCAAATGTGTTTCCTCTTCAATAAGAAAGTGGCTCTTACCTTCCTTTTCTTACAGGTTGGATTTTTCATTTCTTTATGTTTAGTACAGCCCGCATTGCACCTGCTTTCCAATTATGAATTCAATGTGTCTCTGCTCCAACTAACTGACACATATATGATGTATATCATGGGTAGTATTTTGTCAATTATTTCATATTTATTCGCTGCTTTGGTTAAAAAATGCTACTCTCTGAACGTTGGTCTTCCATTGAACGAACGCATTAGCCCATTTATTCCTATCCTGTTGATGTAATCGGTGGAGCTCCTGTTATCGAATTACTTCTGCCTGGGTGGATCATGTTTCCTCTCCGTATCCCTCAACCCTCTTTGATCTAATCTTACATCACAAAGTTTCTTCCTTCTACGCGGGTTGCTGTTGGTATTATAATCATCTGCGTCTCCATTGAGTGACATGGTGACCGCCGTTTTTCTCCTTTATTAGTATGTGAGTGATCGATGATGGTCAGAGACACCGCTGATGGTCTGGTTATTTCCATTCTGTCTGCAAGGACTGCTTGTTGTTTCAAACAGGCTGTTGGGTTCTACTGGAATTTCTGCTGCATTTTGGGTAGGGACTGGGGTATCTGGCCGTGATGGTACGATCTATGTTACGAGATGTTCTTTCCAGTATAGAAAGTCGATCAGAGCATTGTTGATGTTCACCTTTCTCCTTTCTACATACATGACTCCCTTTGTGAGCAATTTTGTCCATTTTGACAGGTGTGTCCTGGTTCAGAGTTTTATGGTGCGCGCTTGGAAGGACATATTGAACTTTTTCCAAAGCTCCTCACCTTCGAGCTCTATTTCTCTGAAAGTGTTGTGGAGTTCCTCCCAGACCCTGGGAAGTTCACTAACGTACGCGTGCCTCTCGGATTCGGTCGCAATGGCTGAGAGCGGTTCGGCGTATCCATGAATATTGGTACACGCATTCTTGTCTGTCTCTTACCAGGCAGAATTTGGAGAACAGGTGGGATTGATGGGAAAGGATTCCGTGTTGGACGGAAATGTAGGAGAATAGAGCTCTAGACGAATATCCTTGTAGCTGCAAGTATTGGTATAGCTTCCGGGAGAGGTGCAAGATTCTGATTTTGCTGGTGAAGGTTGGTGGGGCATAGGTGGTGGGTTTCTAGCTAGCCTGTTTGACGATCGAAGGAGATTATCTCTATTCTGTCCACCATTTTGACGCTACCCTCTTCCTCTTGAATTTATTTCTATTGGCTGTGACTGTGTCATTCTCTCACCTACTTGTGGTTGAGTTTAGACTGTCGAAAAAATCAGAAGCCTAGGGATAGTTCTCGGTTTAATTGGGAAAAGTAAGTAAAATGAATGTACGTGTGAGTGTGGACGTACGACTACTTCAGTCGTTTTATTTGGATCCGCTGTTTGATTGAGGGGCAGTGTGATGGTTAACTCTGGCTCGACTATGAACCTTCGCGTAATATAGATGAGAAGGATACCGTAGTTGCTCTCAGCTCTGCTCAGAGCTGGAGTGGTCCGTAACGCGGCATACACGTGAAAAACACTTGGCTACCTACAAAGAGATTTATCTGCTCAGTGCGTGTATGGTGGTTCCAATTTCACTTTCCCTGTTGTTATTGACTGTTACCTTCAATCCTTTGTCTGGTGCCCGACAGTTCTCGTGTTCTATTTCTCTATGTCTTCCTTTTATTTATTCTTCGTGGTAATCAAAGCAGTGAGTTTATATAGCAAATGTAAATGAACACGGGATAGATTTGATCAGGGAATCTCAGAAGGATGGTGTTCTGACTCAATGCCTCAAAAGTCCATTGCTCCAATTCAAGATGTTAGAGCTTAGTTGAAACGGTGATGCATGTGTTTAGTTTGCACACGTGTGTTTAGTTATTACCAAGTCGCGCTGGATGGTCGGGTTTGGCTTTTTCATTCCATATGTGCATGCGCGTATTGCTATGGGATGGTGGTGCGTACGCATGACACAGTGACGTTAATTTCTCATGGGTATGAGGTTCTCCCTGCATTCAGGGTAATGTTGTATGTTATTGTGTGTATCGTTTCCACGTGTGCGTTTCCGCCTACATACAGAGTAATTCTGTACTATTGCGTGTACCATTTCCACTTGTGAGTTTCTTATTGAATACAGAGTAGTGATTTACTGTGTTGCATGCACGTTTCTCGACGTGTGTAGGATACAGTATCATGTGAAGAGCTTTTGACACGCTTTTACCTTTTACCACAATCCTTACTAGCTCCTGTGTGTTTCCAGGTTTTTACCCCATTCATGTATTCTGCCACTCTTTCCGTGCTAGTTATTCCACATGTTTCATCCTTATTGGTCTCGATGATCCGTCATTAAAATTTTCTGCCAACCGTTTCTACAATCTTTGGCGTAGCCGTCCCGTTCCACTTTTCAGCATCCTCTCTTATGGTCATCTCATCCGTATTCTCATTTCATTACTGGTGTCATTGTCTCCTCTCTCGTTGTAATAACTCTCGATACTATCTCCTCTCGCATCCTCGGTAATTATCATAACACAGAGTCTTTTTATTCTCTGTCATCATCTCTCATCATCATAATGCCGAATTTGTTTCTATTCTCTCACCCTCTCTCCTCTCCTATCGTCAAAAAGCCGAGTCCCTTTCGTCACTTGAACGGGAACGAATTGATTCTAGTCATCAAATAGACGATAACATTAATTTTCTAAAAGAATGAGAACATACATACGTCTATGTTTTTGGGACTGAATGCTTACATTTAAAGGGCGAAGATTTTTGGTTGGATCTACCAGGCACTACTTAATTGAAATTTTGGGGGATTTTGTACCTTACATCCACAATTATACACCATGTGCATGGTTACGGATGGGAGCTACATAACAAATCTACGCGTTTTGAAAATAAAATGGATAGAGCATTTACTTGGGCATTCACACAGTGTATGTAATTTGGCATGCACAAATAGTTACGGACAGTGGAAAATAAATGAAAAGCAGTCCGGGTCATCTTCCACGTTTTGAAAGAACAAACGGATGGCCCATGCAAAAATATCTGCATTCGCTGAAATAATTTATGGATGTGATCTAAGACCAGAACTACACATTTTGTATGAAAAAGTGAATAAACAATTCATAAAAATCTATAAAAAGTTTAGTTTAGGGTGGATGCTTCTTTCTCGCTGTTTTCATGAATTTAATGGAAAATTACATGTGAACTACATCTATTATTCCGTATCTTCGGTGTAATGTAGAAATAATGTGATGCGATATGAGATTTGATCTACAAAATATGTGCAATATACATTTCATTGTAAGTATACCAATTAAGATGTACATGCTATAAATTTTTAATAGTAATATTATCATGCTATATGGGAATAAAATATAGCAACAGAAAATTGCAATAACGTTAAAGACAGAACGGGAAAAATAAATGAAAAGGGAAAAGTTACAGGAAAAGTAAACTATGACAAAGAAAAGAATGAGGACCTTCAAAAGCAAGCACCATGTAAACCTGTTAAGAAACTGAAGATTCATAACGAATTTGAATAAATGAACAAGAGGTTAGTAAAAAGGATATTAAAACAATATGAAGTTGGGATTTTTGTATGAAAAATGGACGAAAATAAGAAAAAAAAAACTTTTTGCCACCGTCGAGTATAATATACGTAAAAAACAAAAACGAAATAATATTTATGTAATGCATGTTAGTAAATATGTATATTAAACAGTCTCGGACGGGGATGATTGAATTAAAAAAGCACCAAGAAGAAAAAACAACATAACTTTTGTCGGTGACCACTGAGGTAACCAATATGTTACGTAACATCACGCTACGATAATCTAACGTATGGAAAAACGAAAAAATAATATTTATAGAAAGTATGTTTACAAAATGTATATTAAACCGTTTTGCATGCGGATGTTATTATCAACCAAGAGCAAAGAAGCCAAAGACAACATACCGTTTGAAGTTGTCGACTAAGGTATCCATTGTGTTCGAACGTAGAGACCGTCATCTTGGTGCGCGCTTTGTTTAACGCTGATCGGTAGTAGTTGAAGGTTGAATGAATAGATTGGGGATGATGATGAATGTGAGAAACGGATGGGTGAAGAACGTTTCATGAAATTGTGAAAAATATGCACGGGAATTTCTAAATAATGGTTTTTGAAATTTTTATGCCAACTTCACACAATATCATGTGGATTTTTCTGTTATTTAATTGAAATATGAAGAAGCTAAAATGGAATTATGCGCCATGATCTTAGACTGGGAGCAAGTAACGGTTGTAATTTATTCAGTTCAGCCTTAAAAAATGAATATCTGTCAATGAAAATTCGAACATTATTATTCTATTAATAATCGAGAGCACGGGCACAGAAATAAAACAGAAAGACTTTGAAATTAAAAAAAGGAAGCGTAGAGCTAAAGGAATACAGTATAAATAGCATGATGTATAATAATGGTTCTGTATATCAGCTCCCTTTTGAAATATAAGAGAGTTAATTATCTAATTGTTCTGTTATTCATCATTTTCATTGCCTACGTCTGTGTTTCCGGGAATGAATGCCTATTTCCAGGCGGTAAAACTGTAAGGATGTTCCATCGAATCATTCATTTATTTTACCGATATGAACGTCCGCATTGGGCCATTCGTAGAATGGGCATTCAAACATCGTAGTTTTTTCCCCGAGAATTCATATTTATCAAAAACTGGTTATTTTGTGAAGGCCGCACATTCAATGTTTTGTAGTTACATGCAGTTGTGACAATTAATCATAAAAAGTAATGTAGGCCCTAATTTTGGTAATTGCTATCACAACTTTTCAATCCAATTTTTTGAAGCCAGTGCTAACAGTAGTGCTTGTATGAACGTCAGAAATACAAAAATATCAGAGAGAAATGCAGGAAAGCTATCAGCAATGAAATAACTGTACGTCATGAATGCCTACATCCAAGAGCTGAAAGAGAACCATTCACATTGAGAATTCGAATGTCAGTATTCCCATTACATGTCCATTCAAAATTAGTAGGACGATATAGAGTCCGAATGTGAAAAATCATTTTATTAATGTGTTACCGGCCCTCCAGTACGTCATTCACCACCGTGAATCTCACAGACAGGCCGTCCTTGGAGCTGACCGTGGATACAAAGGAGATTGAGTATGTTTCCGACTGCCAACGCTCATCTTTGGCAGGGCGATGATCGCTGTGTTTCAGTGTCGTAGCTCGGAGATCATATTACAGGCCTAATGACGGTTTTGATGATAATAGATGAAAACTGTAGGAAATATGCCGATTAATCCATACAGTTAAGGATAAAAACATTCCTTTAATGGTTTTGCAACAGCAGATCGTAAAGATAATGTTGTTGTAGTCCCAAAATATTGATAACGGGTTTCTCAGACTGATACTCAGAATGAAACACGACCCTTCACACGTTTCTTTACACATCTTACATGTCAACTTCCCATGGCTTTTGTCTAGCATCGTCCAAGAAGTACTACTAGCACTCCTATTTCATGTCCTATTTCAATGTACAGACCGGCTATGATCCCTTCAGCTTTAGCAACGATAAAAACTGATTTCTCCTTAGTCCCTTTTCTTGTTCTCTCCGCACCCGCTGTTCATTTCTGCTACCTTGGCAATCACTTGTATGAAATATATTCCAATTTGTCTCCAATAGATTTCTGAACGGCATACAAACTATTTGCACGTCAATCATTTTACGCATGAATTCAAAAAAGAATCAAATGCGATAAATTCTTGCTTTTTTGATTCTTCTACTCTCTCAACAAGACTAACATACTCCCTTTCAGGTTCGAATAGTCCAATTTTAATCTGGAATAATATCCCGTTCATTGTATTTCCCAAAAATTGCTCATCGTCCCATTTTTGACACATAGATACCTGCATTGGATTTTCGTAACACATACATGTTGATGTCAAAAACTTTCATTAGTTATTTAGCTAATTCTTTGTAACCTTTAAGGTGCCAATGAATTAACTATAGAAGTTCCAGGTCAACGTTTATGCCATACTTTTTCAACGGACCATGCAGTCCATGTAGTACTGCCTCTATGGCGCTTTAGGCAAGGTATCTACATATCATCTGCTAACTTCTTTTTGCTTCATCTTCCTCATCATCTTCTTCTGTATTTACCCGTAAAACTTCCTTAGATCCTCCTGGTAGACTGATCATAATCACCATCGTTTGTATCATCGTCATCGTAACTATCGTGTTTTCTTCATAATTACTGCCCATTTTAATTTCATCTTCATAACACAAATAATCCGATTCAAATAGGTTATAATCAAAAAAAACAGTACACTAATCTGTCTCAGTATTCCATATTCCTCCACATATGGTCTCCGATGGTCATTTTGGTCATAAACGTCCTCTTTTCCATCATCCTCATCATCACTATCAGCAACATCCGTAAATTTTGTTGACGATACTTCTACAGGCTGTTGTACATATTTCTCCACTCCCTACAGCGAAAAAAATTAGGCGTATTATTGCAGGCGGATGAATTTGTAGACCCAGCTGCTGTAAAATCAGAGACAGATACGAGCGACAACTATTCAAAATGGGGGAGCTTGCAGGTTGGTGAAAACAAGGGGAATAACAGGAGCACGATGAACTTAGTCGATGACGACAATTTCAGTAGCCCTGTGTTTCTGCCGACAGTTATTCGGCCAATACTCGGTCAGCAATATGACAGATCTGACCGAGATACGATCTTAAAAAAATTCCCTCCATGATGGACCTGCAAAACTTCGAACCCCATATGATATGGGGTTCGCAGTTTTGCAGGAAATTAAACAATTGATTTTTAGCAGCGAAAAATCAATTATTTGATTTCCTGCAAAACTAGTTCCTCCATATGGACGACAAAAAATTGCAGGAAATTAAATAATTACTTTTTTGTTACAAGAAATTAAATATTGCGTCATTGTACCTGCAAAACATTTTTCTCCATAAGCGAACCGGAAAAATTGCACTAAATAAAATCAATAATTTTTTGTTTCAAAATATTAACTATTTCATTTTCTGCGAAACAAGTTCCTCCATACGGACGCTGAAAAATTGCGGAAAATTAAATGATTGATTTTTTACAACTGGAAATCAATTATTCAATTTCCTGTAATTTTTCGGCCTCCCTATGGAGGAAATGGTTTACATTTTTCCTTCGTTCGTTACAGCTGTACAAACAAGCCCATCCCGACGCCATGCGAAAATTTTTAATTTTTCGTCATTTATTTTCTTCACTGAAGATATTTGGATAATTTTGCCATGGCACGGCAAAATTATCCAAATACTTCAAAAGATAGAGTTAGAGGTTTAATTAATTCTGGTTATGATTTATTAAGAAAATTATTAGCATATGATCCAACTATAAGAATATTAGCAGAAAATTCTTTAAAGCATTCATACTTTCAAGTACGTCTACTCACAATAACAATTTTTAAACATCATCAACATCCTATGCAACGTTTTCATACCCTCTCTAACCTTTTGTATATATCTGTTTCTATTTATGTATTTCAAATAATTTATTTAGAAAGAACTAAAACCTCAACGTGTTGCATTTTTAGATCCTAATGTAGATCATTACAAGTCAAGACCTGTTACAGCATTAGATCCTGGAAAATATACTCGATTGGCTATGAGTTCTACTAATAATACAACGACTACTGGTACAACTTCAACTGGTGTGCTTCCTAATGCCAATAATATTACTCCCCAATCACGTAAACGAGAACCGAAACAACGTGCTACTTAAAAAATAGATTTAACTACCCAACTCACATTATTTTGTTTATTTTCTCTTTTGCTGTTAGGTCATCCGACGATTGCTGGCTCCGTTTCCGCTTCCGCTGTCATTCCTCCTCTTACTGCTATTTCACGTTCTAAACGTGACAGGTATAATGAAAGGTAAGAGACAGGAACAGAGATTGTGTGGGTTTCAGGGATTAGTCTTATCTTCGACTGTATTTTATATGGGTTAGGATATTTTCAATGATTTGATATGCTTTAAGAATGTATTTTTAAGTTCATTATTGTAATTGTGGAATCGAGCTATGGTTAAATCATACCAATGGATGATCAAAAATTAAAAGTATGTATTATGTATTTGTTAGTTATATATATTTAGTAGCCAGTGATATGCTCTTCTATGGAATTTACTTTTTATTTTTATATGTTTACATTAAAATATGTACATATTTCTTGTCAAGAAGACATGTCTATTTTCATTTCTTCCAACCATCCATCCATCCAATTAATCACTTTTCATTTGTGTATTCAATATACCAACAATATCATCCTTTACGATACCATTAGAATAAAGATACATAGCAATTCGTTGTATACCATCAACTTCAGCATCAATCAATTTCGTAATAGTTTGTAAATGAATCATTGAATGATATATCATTCAATCAATCGTTTTTAGAAGGTAGAACTGAGTGGTGGAATAAAAAACGTAATATAATTGTGTGAAAGTTGCGATTGAAAACATTTCAAATGAACAGAATCATATGTACTTATTGCAAAACATATTCTATGTCTTTTGTTATTGTAAGTAGAAGTATTGAATACTTTGTTTAAGAATGGAGAAGTAATATTTAACGATCAAGATACATCAATTATAAAATACGATTTACATCCAAATGCATGTTTTTGTGTACTTTCTGAATGTTTGGTGCTGTCGTTAAATTGAATTTGTAGGAATTCGTTGGGTTTTGTCGAAAATATTGTGATTTCACATTATTTAGATTAAGATATAAATCAATAAATGAGACATTATTTTTATTAGTATTATTCCTGTTTAATAAATCAGATATTGGTAAAGAAGCATGTACATTTATTGTCATATTATTATTACTATTATCATTTTGAAATTATTGTAAATCTCCATCAACAAGCTTTTACATCACGTACGTAAGGTGATACATATATTTATACAGAATTATCTTCCTGTTCAGTAACAAGTTTAACACTTAAGTTCACAGGTAAGAACTTACCTGATATATCTTTACATGTATCATTTTTTATAAATGTTACAAATATTTCATACTAAAGAAAAGGTGTACACAGGAGTACTGACTGTGAAATTGTTTAACGGGCTACTTACTCCACCCATTATCCACAGGTCGGAAACCACCGATTGACAATATACGAAAGACATTTTTTGGAGATGGTGGAATTTTTGTGCCGAAATCTGTCTTTCGTTGTTCTTGGCAACGTCCAAGAAAATGGAGTTAGTATGTTAGGATGTACAAAAATCGGTTTAAACTACCGTGTATACTATTCAGTCCGTTTGGACTTGCGGGAGGAACTACACCCAAAACACCGAAAGGTGTAAAGAATGAACCTGTTATGAAAATGAGTAGTCTGGGGAGGAATGGACTGGTCGTATGTCTTGACGAAGATATGCATCATAATACATCATAATGACACGAAAATCATGATGTTATGGTCGCATGGTAATGAAGGCGGTGTACGAGTTGCGCCCTATTACCGCACGCATGTTGAGTAAAACCTGGGAATTATTTTAGAGATATTCGCAATTTGAAAATAACAATACCCAGTCTGCATGAAATACTTATTATTCAATTAAGTTGAAAGCACGAACACACATGTTTATGAACAGTTCCAATGGCTTACTTATCATATTTAGAACAGCTCTTAGAGAAATTTTCATCGATAGCATGCTGTCATTCCGTGATAGTTAATATTAAAATTCCACACAGGGAAGTTTATAACGTGCTACAACACTTGACTCTACGTGAAATTTTTATTAACATATTTTCGGATTGTACTTTTTCCCATATTATCTGTTGTCTTTTGTCTGATAATTAATTAAAGAATCATGACTGGAAATTTTATTGACAGTAGTACATTTTTAAAATCTCAACATAATTCGGCCCTGCCGTTACAATCAGACAGGGTAAAAATTGTCCGCCCGGTGCCTTTTTCGGTAATTGAATATGAAAATAATCAGGAATTTATGTGCCGTTTTTACATAATTTTATTAACTGTTCTTAACCTGGCATTTTCTCAATTGCTCACATTCTCCCAACACATTTAGTGCCTCAGTTTCAACTATCACAATAAAATTGCAACGATCAGCGAGGCGGAAAAATAGTTTATTCATCAACGATACTAAACGGCGATCTCAACATTTCGTTTCCCATTGCAAAAAATTACATGCTCTAAAATTTTCGCAGAGGTAAGTTTACGTCACAACTTTTCATTGACATCGACATTTCATTATTTCTGGTATTACCATTAATTACTTTTCTTTTCAGTAATGACTTCTTCTAAATTCGATTAACTGGTAACTTCCCTTCTTTTACTAGCCCCGGAACAGGTTTGTACTCTTTCCAATTTTATACTGACATTATAATTTCATATGCTTTTCATATAAAATAATCTAACAAAGTTCCCATTAATGATATATATTTATATATTTCGATATGTCAGCAGATCAACATAGCCCGCCTATTCACCCTAAGATCGTGGATATTATAATGAGATTTTAGATATATTATTTATATTTATATGTGCGTATGTGTATTTGTGTATAATAATTTTTTTTTGATTGAGGAGTTTTCTTGTTTGGATGTTGTTTTTAGTTTTTATAATTCCTCTGTTTTTACAGTTTTTAGCTCCTTTCACTTCTTTCTATTTATCATACTTTTTTATAGTAGCCTCTTTGTCATGTTTTCTATATTTCCACTTTTTTGTTATTGCGTCATTTCTGTTCTTATGATGTTTTCAATATCACATACTATGATACATTTATAAAAATAAATATAACATGTATACTGAAATTGGTATACATGTATTGCAATTTATATTGCTATTATTCTATGTATCATTACTATATTCCATCACATCATTCCTACATATAATATATATATACATCAGGAAACGCAGTATTCATCCACTTTCCCATTCATCCCATGAATGTTTTATGGATGAAACATTGAATATTGCATACGATATATGAATGAGTTAATGTAGTGTACATACACTTACACCTTCAACACATGAATGTTGACCCGGACTATTCTTCCATTTATTCTCGACAGTCCGTGAGTAAATTCCTATTCCTCATACATTAAAACATACAGTATCTGTATGCCAAAGTTAATTTCCCATATATTTTATCTTCAAATTGTGTAGATGTTTCCTTCACTTACCATGCGTAACCATGCAAACACTGTAGTTTTCTGTATGTAACATACACGGACAACCGAAATTGGCAAGGAATAGTAGATATCACATTCACTCCAAAACTACGCCTTTTAATGTAGACATTCAGTTCCGGAAACACATAAGTATAAACTTATTTCTTGTTCACATTAAATTTTCCAGACAACAATTGTCTGTTTACATAGAAAAGTTAAATAGAAAACTATGGCATTGTAATGGAAGATACAGAAGAAAAAAATTGGGACGAAAAAGATGTTAAGAAAATCTGAAGACGCTAGAGCATGTGCATTGTCAGCAATCGATTTTGGAGAGGAAATGGACAAGACCAAATCGGGTATGTTGAACAAGTCGTTGGATGTATCGTAAGGTGTTTCAGAGTCCCTTCTTGAAAAAGAGGTTTAAATAGTGATTACCAGTATCCAAGACGGTGATTAGATTCATGATTATTTTCAACCCAAGTTCTATCCCTTGAAGACTGTAAAAAGATAACTGCTGAAAGTGTGAGAAAGTGTCGGGAAAGAAAGTGAAAAGAAGAATGAAATATCTTGTTGTAGTTGTATGGAAACGTGAACGAACCTATTTTCTATTTAATTATTTACGCGAGTGTTGTTTTAACAGGTATTTGGTTAGATAATAATAAAGTAATTCTATTTGTAACACTTTCTTTGTGTTTGATAGTTGCATGGCATTCATTAAAAGTATTTTAAACTAATACTACTGCATCTTATTGAATACCTACTCCACAATTATCTTTTTAATTATATTCTGGTAGTAACTATAACTCTAAATTGAACATGATGAGTTGTCATTCAAATAATTTGTATACGGTAAGGAACATATTAGAACTATTATGTTTACATTAATTGAATTGTACATTAGCTATGCGCTAAGGCTGCATCATATGCATGATGCAGCCTATTGAGATCTTTATTGAAAGGGATCTATTTGAAAATGTGGATTTTTTCATTTATAAATGTACCGAAATCAGAAACATTTTTTGTCCAAGTGGAGTTTGATATTTTGCAAAAAATTTGATTTTAAATTATTCGCTGCAAAAAAAATTAGAAACGAACCTCTTGCAAAAAAACTCACCTCCACTTTGACAAAATATATGCATACAATGTACAAATCGTAATATTTTGTTAAAAACGACAATTTGTATATCCGTTACATTTTGTATAAAGATATGATTGAACTTGTTCCGAATAATATTGTGAATGCTATTAGAAGTTATTTCAACAAAAGGAAAGTATTTGTCAAGGATATACCGAGAATGCATTGATCGTAAATCGATGATGATAAATCGTGGGCGTGGAATACAACCCACACAAAGACGGGAAAGGGAAACATCGGAACAATATTCCCAAACGCGGACAATGAATACATTGCAGAATTGAGAGCCGCCGTTAAAAATGGCAAGAGTTGATCGTAACGGAAATGACAATTTAGAACCAGAAATTGAAGGAAGCACATCCAATTCATCTGTGAAAATGCCTCTTTTACGTATTGGTTAAACGAAAGGTACGGTCTGTGGGCTTCATGGAAAGAGAAGTGGTGGTAGGAGCAGATTAAGCAGTACTCTTTTTAGTCTTTCTTCATCCAAAAGTAATGAGGTGGACAGTTCTAATACTTAGAACAAGGATGCCACGACAGTGAATGATGTCATTAAGAAGATTCCAGGATACGATCCAGTTATTGCAGAAGTGGTTAATCCCATCAACGACCTAGATTTTCCAACGAAAGAAGTAAAAATGGAAGAATATGTAAAACTGGAAAAAGATATTTGCAAATTGAAAAGTGAAAATAGAAGAATATCTGTTAACATGAATTAGTTCAAGTTATCGTGTACTGGAAAATCCCATGGACTGTGGAAGAAAGATAGTTTAAGGAAGGCTCTTCAATCTTAAATTATGAATTCGAAACAAAAAAATATCCAGGATAATTTTGCCCGAGCACTACGTTGATCTGGGATGTGTATATCAAATAGCGGTGGTTTGAGATTATCCATGTATTGTTATTGTGTAATGTAAACTGTATTAGTTGCGTAGAGTTCAATTCCAGCAAATGTAACATTTCCATGTATACGTGCACGACACTCGAAGGTTTGAAGAGTGATATCTGTATGTTCTAGAATTGGGCTATCCCAGAATGCAAGTGGTCGTCTAGCTCAGATCCTAAAAGATCATCTAGTTTAAGATCATCCTCAATTTTATAAAAGAGAAAATTACATTTCGTGGTACGATTTGTCCAAATGTTTACAATTGTAGTCCAAATGTTTTTAACGAAAAAATGTCAATTTACAAGCTGTGGTACGATAGAAAATTGTAGACTGTGGTATCATTACAGTACGATACCATTCCAGAGTCGTCATCGCATCGTCAAACAACACAGACCCTGTTTCCCGCCAAAGTACCGACACTCACCCCCACACACCAATACACATAAATACTCCAAGAAAACCTGAATGGAACGCCACTATGACGTCGCTACTCAGCGATAAAGCACTGCAACGTCCAGATGGTTACATTGCTATTGTACAAGGTGAATCAAATGTTGTGTTCTTTAAGGGTACACAATGTATTCAAGACTCGCCCCGACGTGTTGCTTTTACATAAAACACTTGCTCATTTTATTTTTGATAGCATATTGGCATCCGTTGCGTTCAAGAAACTTGTGCGGCGCGGCATACATGCCGTTTGAAAAATTGTGACTGTTTTTGCAGCGCATTTTGGGATTTACAAGGTTTCTGTATTTGCTGAGTGCTACTTAAATGCACATGCAACTGAGTTCGTAAACTAGAAGGATGTGGAGTGCCGTGAGCAGTTAAGTGATCCGGACAATCCCAAGAAAAGATTGAGACCACGACAGAAAATAATTGCTTAACAAGGTGAAGAACACAGTACAAAGCGATATCGGTATGGTCGCTATGATGAGGAAGGACACAACCGAGCTTTTTGTGGGAACCAATGAAATTTTCTGTAATAGTACCACAGTCTGCAATTTATCATCGTACCACAGCTTGTAAATTGACATTTTTTTCGTTAAAAAATTTGGTCACAATTGTAGAACTTTGGACAAGTCGTATCACAAAATGTAATTTTCTCTTTTATAATATGGGGAGTGGTCGGAAATAGAAAGTGTAATTTTGAGGTCAATTTATACATAAATTTTGGCCGTACGATCCCAATAGTCATTAGATTCTGTCAAACCGTAAAGAGGGTGAATAAATTCCAAATATATATCATCTGAAAATTTTAATTCTTTACAAGATTGGAGATATATTTTCCGAATTTATTGTTCTGATGACTGTATGTATGCTTGAGTTACATCATGACTGCAAATTTTAAATTATTTAATGGCAGTAGCGGATGCTATAGCTTTAATGGATGCATGTAGAAGGTTTTGTACGACAATGAACAATGTATGCTTTCTCTAAGTCTTAATTTCCTTGTGCGACGAGATGAGCCCTATAACTTGGTTATCAGTTTAAAAATTCTTTATTGCTAAAATAATTCGACAATTTAGAATGTTTTCATGCTTAGGAACGGATAATTTAAGAACCATTTTCCAAGTGTTATGTGCGTCTAAATGTATATTTCTTCCTTTATTACGATTGGAAATTCAAGCATGTTTTACACCAGTCCCGATGTTTGAGAATTTCAGTAAGTAGTTCTTCTCATTCAATTAATTGTGAAATGTTTCAGTGATGAGAGAAAGAATATTTTGAAGTATTTCACAGTACCTGTAGGATGAAATTTCTGGTTTTCGATAGTATGGAAGTATTTGGTGAATAGATTGTTGAACTTGGTCTCCATTACAGTTAGTAAAGGCTTTTTAATGAAAGATGTTTATAATAATAAAAGGTCCAGTCCAATTGATGCGTCCATTTTTCAAGGAAAACAAGAATTTCGTCCCCAGGTTTGTAACAGTGATCCGATGAATTAAGAAGTTTATATGTAAGAGATAGTTGTTTAATTTTATCACATATTACAGTTTCCATTTCCTTCCTTGCTGTAGATAAAGCGTTTATCCCGATAAATCTCATTTGAAAGTTTTGTGTTTACAGCTGGGAAACAAGGTAATACTCCGCAAACGAGAAGTGATGGTACTAATCCGTTCGACTTCATCGTATGCTTCATAGCTTTGTTAGCGAGAGATAGTTCAATCTCTACACTTTGGGTGATCTATTCCAATTTTATTGTAAATGCGACGTAGTGGACCATAGTAATTTTCCCAGGCAGCAATATAGTTATGAATCTCAACAACACTAAATTCAAGTTGCACACCAGTCATTTTAGTATAATCAAATAATTAATTAGATGTGTATGCAGATCCTTGGTTAGCTTTGAATTTGTCGGGATATCCAGTATATATTGATGCCCAGAACACACCAAATGTTTCACTGCGGGGTAAAATATAAAAGATCAAGAAGAAATCCGGCTGTGTAGCAAGAAATATGCTTGCGGAAATGTACTAACGTACAACTGTTGTTGTCCTAAATTAATTTCTTCGTACTGTATGTTGGAATCCATCTTAAAATCAAAATGTTGCTACTGTATGTTGGAGCTCCATTTAATTGGACTTGTAGTTACAGTAACAATACATGAATGTAATGTTAGTAGTGATATGTAGGTACTGTTTATAAGTATGTATAAAAGCAGTTGTGAAAGTGCTAATATTTTCTCGAGTTTATATCAATGTTCAGAAATTTTACGTTTTTCTATCAATTTCTGTTTGTGTACTACGTAGTAGCATTTTTTCAGTTCGTAAACCAATTATTTCAAATAGTTAATTTTGGGTCTATTGGAGTTTAGTAGAGTAACACCTATGTAAAGTTGACTGGCAGGGGGGATTTAATTTTAAATTTTAATATTTTAATATTGCACAATACCCTAAACATCCCTAAAACAGACAATCACCCCCTAAACTCCGATATACACAAGCGATCACCGTACTGATGAGAAATGTTTTCTTTAATTTTATATGAAAGTTTCTTACATGAGATTCGAAAAAGACTAATATTCTGTTCATGTCTGAACTTTATCAAGACGTTTTTTGTTCATCGTGTATTGCTACATCATCTAGTAAAATCTTATTTTAATTGTACGCAATATCGAATGATAATAGTTCGGTACGGAAATTGAAACAAGAAAGAATTAAATGATATGTTCACAAATTGAGTTAATGGCACTTCTCATTTCGGTTGAAATATTTACACCTGAAGTAATAAAATAAGGTTTAGAAATTTGTAACTAACCAAGGGTACACTGACCCGTATATGATAACTCAGATGCCCAATACTTACGAGAAGGAGTTTTGACTACTTTCCATGACATTTTAAATGCATTTACCGGTGCCGATTTCCAATCTCGAAGGTGAGACCCAGACGGTACCACATTTAAAGTATCAAGAGGAATTAAGAACGCACGGAAAGCTAAATCAAAATTGGCTGTATTTATTCTTAATATTGGAAAACAAGTATGTTCCCTTCTATCTGAATTATCTTCCTCAATTCGGTCAAGAGACGGTTTTATCCAGATCGTCCTGGCAAAAACTCTATAGGTCGATCATCACTGTTTTCGTTCCACCGTGCCGAACCTAAAATTCGGAACAGTTGATTATCACAAGTTCCACTTTGCCGAATTAAAAGTCTCTTACGAATATCTGCGTCATTCGTATTTATCCATTCACAAAATTAGGAAAATGAAAGGAAGACTACTTCCAATTTAATACTACTCGTGACCTGCTGAGTTGCAAAATATGATAGAATAAATAGAACCTGCCCTTGGTCTGGTGTTGATTTATGTTTTGCATGGATTACTCTACATATTTCCTAAAATTGCTTCATATCACGATTATACTTAAAATTTGAAATGTCTATTGACAAAATATTTGAAAACGCTGTGTTCATAAATCCTTTCTTTCGCCGTAATGGACGTTGAATTTCTATGTAAACATCATGCTGGAATTCGGAAGACAATTACTTGTTTGTCCAAAAAATTTCGTTGATTACATAACCGTACCTGCAGAATTTCATTTCAATTGTTCATACCCTGCTTTCTAGGAAAATGTATTTTCCTTTTAAATATATAAATCTGTATTGAGAAGATGATTCTGACTCTGTTATATTTTGTTTATTGCATGAATTTCGCTTTTTCCGGGATTTGTTGTGAAATTGTATTTTTCTTTCAAATCTATACATCTTCGTTGAGAAGATGATCCTGACTCCGCTACATTTTTGTGTATTGCACGAATTTCGCAGTTTCTGATTTGTTGTGAAGTTGAAGGAGAAGAAAAAATTGCTCAACTCTATTCTTCGAATCTCCATCCGTAGTCACATAGTTTGACATTGATTTGCTTTTCTTTTGCACGTGTCTTTTCTTATTTTCAAGCAAAGTATTATGCACATCTACCAAATTTTATGTAGTATCGCTTTTTTCTAAATCCACATTCACTTTTATCCTCCAAGAAACAGTGACAGTTTGACCCCGTTCATCCCTCTGTTTCAGCATACTGTTTGCAACAAACGTTACTTGTTGCTCCTGAGCGAAACAACCGAACGCTGCCTCATAAGTGATTCTTCAAGGCACAGAAGTTATTGTATCCGATATCTGTACAGATGACACAAAAGCTGACCAACAATGGAAACATAAATCAATTTCCCAGAGGACTTCTACCTCTGGTAATGGCGTAGGGCATTGCACAGAATGACCGGTTGGGAAATGTCTTTTCTCTGTTCGCTTCCGAGGTCGTAAAGCCGGAGTCATTTGGATGGTAGAAGCTGGGTCGACAAATGTTTGGAAGAAATGAAAAGTAGACGGCGTTTCAACAAGTAACGAAAACAATGGAAGAAACTGGTTTATTATTATTATTATTATTATTATTATTATTATTATTATTATTATTATTATTATTATTATTATTATTATTATTAT